>JAVDPK010002491.1:401122-411823 GCA_034780415.1 Cichlasoma orientale | reverse complement strand
TAATTATTTAACAATTTCAAAAACAAAAACTTACCTACAGAAACTCTCTGAAAAATCTTGAGTCATTTTTGACCACGATATGTCCTTCAATGCACATATAAACAAATATGTAGGACCGCTTTCTAATTCATGCATTTATTACTTCTAGGCTGGACTATTGTAATTCATTATTATCAGGCTGTTCTTCAGGCTCCCTGAAAAGCCTTCAGCTGATCCTTCAGTGAGTACTGAGAGGGACTCGCCTTTTTCACTCTCTGTGTTTATGTACCACTTAAATCATTAGTTATGAAACTCTGGCTCTCTTCCACAGTGTCCTGTTTCCCTGCCCTCATGCCCAGCAGAATGCTGCCCCTCCCTGAAGCTGGTTCCTTTCTTGGAGTTTTCTCTAAATTATTGCAGGGTCTTTACCTTACAATATAGGGCGCCTTGAGATGACTGTTGTGATTTGGCGCTGGATAAATCAAACTGGATTAAATAGAATTGTGTCAGGCATGCCACCCTCTGCATTAACAGTGAAATATAACCAAAGCAGATTTAAGATGAACTGGTGATATAACTGGCCACTCAAAGAGCTTTAAAATTTTAAAATGATCCCATAGTATTTATTCTTGGGGTGGATAAAGTACTGAGAACAGAAGGTAAAGTAGCAATACTGCAGTAACTGTGCAGGAGTATTAGCATCAGACTGTGAATTTGAGCTCTGTCTCCTAAAAGTAATATAAAAATAAGCTAAACCGGATTCTTTGTTGCATTTCTCCCCCAAAAGTTTGCCTTTGAAATTTGACAAAAACAGCTAGTTATTCATTTTCTCTCTGGCCACGAGCATGTTTCCCTAAACGTGACACCAGTTACATAAATATATATATTTATATATTTGCTCAGTTTGATTGTGGTCATCAAATTGCTCTGAATGTGAGCTTACATGACAGATTGTGTTGTTTTATTTTTTTAGAAAAAAACTCTAATATGTGTCGAGATAACTGCATTCTGCAACACAATACCTCCTCTGCCAGCTAAGACCAGACTGTACATGCACAGCTGTGTGATACATGTTCTGTGCGCACTTTATTTGCATAGTGTGGAGCTACAGTAACAGCCAAGCCCTGTGTCATAATAAAGTTTCATGAAGCACTGCATGCTGCACTGGTGATCACATTTCTGTCAGTTTGTATCGATGTCTTCAGCTGATAAATCAACAATAACCTTTGCATCAGTGAAATGTGTCTGCTGTTGAACAGTGTTTAAAGCTGCTACATTATGTTCATTAATGTCTCAGCTGTCAAAGTTTATCACAGCAGAGCAAAGAGGAACTCTGGGGTCTGTAGAGACATACGTTGATTGTTAGGCATCAGTAGACAGCACCAGCGTTTCATCCTCCACCTCCACCTGCCTGTCAATCAGCTCCTGATCTCACTAATCCCAAAGCTGTGGGGTGTGAAATTCAACATCAGCTCAGAGCTTTCCATTCTTCCCTGCTCACTCTGGGAGATAGCAAGGACCTGGCCAGGCCTTGACTGGGGCAAGGAGAGCAGTGATAGCCATCTATTGTGCACAGCGAGGCCAGTGATGCAGAGAAAATGGGATGGAGGAGGGTCAGTGAATACGAAGGGGAACCTGAAGTCTGTCGTGCCAACCTTCTCAGACTGAGCTCACCCAGTCCCGTCACACAGGAAGCGGCGCTGAACATCTGAAAGTCTAAATGATGATTGCTGCTGTGTAAATAAATAGCTGCAGTGTTCACCAGAAGGAATGGCCACATTTCTACAGTGGAAGATGGCATATTTATTAGGCATGAGTGCATGAACACAATTACAGTACAAGAACATCATTTCAGGCAAAAAAATGCAGACAACTGTGGTTGTGTTGATGTGAAGTAGCAAAGGGAAGAGCTCTCACTGTCGTCCACTCAGTCTGTGATGTTCTTCATGAGCAGAGGAATGGAGACTCTTGGAATGACCTTTTTTCTATATTAATTCCAATGAACCACCTGGAAAGCCCACTAGTCTGAGATTTATGCTATACAGAAAAAGTCTGCTACCATGGTCAGGGTGTAAGAGTGCATGAATGTGTGAGAGGCAGAACCAGCAGGCGAGGAGTCAGGGTTTGGGTGAGAGTTCTCCTCAGCGGAATACAACATGCTGTATGGAATATGTGAAACTTGCTGTGTTTTTTTGTTTTGTTTTGGCTTTTTTTGTAACAGTGTCTACTTTTGTGCCAGCAAGGATCATGTGACTGTGTTACAGCCCAGAGCTGGTGCTGTCACACTCGCAAAGAATCCTGTGGAGGGCTGCCGAGTGGCTGCGAGCGATCCACAGAAATGAATGGCAGATGGGAAATGTAAACAATCGATAGCGTGCACATAGTGTGCACCGTGCACACTGATGCATGTGAGATGTGCTGATAGCAGAGGGTTCTGCGGAGAGGTGGCGGACACGTGCATGCAGATGGCGGATAGTTGGCGTGCTGAGTATGTGCGCTGCGGATGGCGGATGTGGCATCAGCTGATTGTTCAGAAATCCTCATGAATGGTCAATGAAGGGCAATAAAAAGACTGGCTTATCCACCACCTTCAGCCTGAATGTGGACCGTTAGCAGACTGAACACGTGCATTACGCACTGATCGCGAGCTCATCACATCCGCTCCGGTTTGCCGTGTCTGCAGCCAAAAATAAGACAGCATCTGATTTTTGAAAACTCATTCTGTGGACACAGCGGACGTCTGCAGGGCACTGCAGACAATTCCTCCTTTTACCAACATTTGACACACAACTTATATTTAACGCTGAAAAAAGGCACGTCTTGTTTTTTGCATTAAATTGCACAGCTTTGGCAGATTGGACATGTTAAATAGAAATGAACTAACCACACCTGTGTTTAGAAAACAGCACAAGTTTTGCAGACCTAAAACAGCCTGTCAGCATTGTTTGGAGATCGCACTCACGCTATTTGGTAAATCTCGCCCATGAGGTTCAATTAAATAAATACTGGAGAGGCATGAAGAACACATGCAGTACAAACACAAGATCTGATCT
This sequence comes from Cichlasoma orientale, assembly GCA_034780415.1. NCBI lineage: Eukaryota > Metazoa > Chordata > Actinopteri > Cichliformes > Cichlidae > Cichlasoma > Cichlasoma orientale. The sequence goes on along the minus strand of JAVDPK010002491.1, from coordinate 408,791 downwards.
GAAGTGAAAGTTTTTTTACACAGAATATCATAGCTACAGTTTACACAAAGTAGGAGCTGCCGCTTCAGAATATTTGCTTTACTCAGCTAAAAGTGAGAGGACCTCAGTTACACTGTGTGAAATGGCTAACCAGCTTTCCTCTGGAGAACTAGATCAAACTCTAAGCCAATGGAAGGGCTTGCTGGTCTTCATGATCACTCCTCTGTGGGCAGACGTGGCCTCCTGCTCCGCTGCTACTCAACAAGCATTAGAAATGGCAACGTTATCAAGCTTCTGTGGCTTCATTGTGGGAGGCAGGTGGAAGGAGAACAGCGCTTTGTTGCCTGTTTCAAGATAATGAAGGAAGAAAATTAACTCAGAGGGAGTAAATGTCAGCAAATGCAGCTATGAGGAAGACTTAGAACTAAGGGTTTGGGGGGGGGGTCATATCAAACCCTGTTTGCCTCATTATTAACTGTGTGAATCACAATGGGACTTATTTGTAACAGCATCTAAGTTACTGATGCACATGCTGTTTTCAATGCACCACCTTTTTGTTTGTTTGTTTTTTATAAAGAACCTTATTGTGTTGCTTCATAACAAAACAACATGAGTAAATTGCAAAGAAAATGAGACGGTGGAGGACAAACAGCAGGCGTGAACAGGAAGTGGCATTTATATTAAAGGAAACCGCGGCCTTCCATCCATGCTGCACAAGAATTCGTTTAGCAACAAGCAGGACAAAATAACATCTGGCAGTTGCACTGCACTGAAACGGACTTAGAAGCAGACAGAGAAGTAAATCAACTGTGATACAGAAAAAATATTACATTTCAGCAAAGTGTCTCCCTGACCCTTTAAGCCTGCTCACATGTCCACAATGCTCAGTTATTTTCATTTCAGCAGCCTGCACAGAATAAGTAAAAAGTCATTAGCTGATGCTGATGTAGTTGTTCTAATACATGCTCATAATGATGCTGCGATGCACGCTCAGGGTGCAGGTATGATCCATTTTACGATCCTTTTTTACTTTAACCAAAATTTTCTTTATGTAAGCATATATAAAAATTTGTGTTTGACTATGAGCCCTCTCAAAGAACATACTTCCTCAGTGTCTCTGACTGAACGCTGCATGTTTCCTGCAGGTCAAGGAGGGGCTGCAGCAAAGGGGCTGCTCCACATTGACGGAGACAAAGCAGAAAGCATGAGTGAGTCACTTTTTATTTTCATTGTCTTTGTTTCAAATCCTGCAGAAAAGATGGTCTTTAGTTGAAATGAATACTAATAATAATCATTTGCTATGTTTGAGAATAATAACTGAATGAGCTACCTACATGCAAAAGGAACTCTCTAATGTTTAAATATCCCTCCTCTTCTTGGATGGTCTTTGAACCATCCAAATGTATCCACATGTACCATCCAAATCTTTTTGGCCGGCTTAGAAAGCAAGATTGGAGCTTAATCCTGTGTTCAGAGTGTATCTGCTGTGAGATTTCAGCCTTTTTTGATTGCAGATTCTACACTTGTCCCCTTGCTCTTAAGAAAAACGCTCCCTAAAGCCCCCTGAGAGCCACCTCTGGATTGGGTCCATAGGTCTATTTCAGCCTAAAGCCCCCTGACCCAGGATAAGCCTCAATAGGATTTTTTTTTGGAAAAGATGGATGTTAACTTCACGCAGCATTTTGGCCCTGAGTGATGTTAACATGCAGGATATCACAGATGGAATGAATGCAAACTTTACTTTTACCTGTCTCAGAATTCTTAATGCTCGTGGGTTATTTACAGGTGACATCGTGTTTGATGGGAAGAAGTAATACAATCTAACATCAGGCTATAGCGTGCACTCCACACTAGACTAAAAAGACTGATTGTGCTCAAAGACATGAAGCAGATAGCGTGTTGTTATTGTGATTCAGCCGGTACGCTAACAAGTTGAGGGCCATTACTTGTGTTGGACGGCAGTAAGCTCGCCCCTGTTCTGTGTAAGCCGCAGTGAAACCTGCTGGGAGAACATGTGGATTACGCCTGATGATGTTGGTCACACGCTGATGGTCAAGGTTGTTGAAGGGCATTTTAAATCTAAACCCAAAGACAGAAAATTAATGAAATATCAGGAAAAGTGTTGCCTCACCTTACAGCTGCGCTGTGGGACACGTTCAGAACTGAGCATGTTTGCAGTGAGTTACCATTCAGTTTTTTAGCAGTTTAAAGAGAGATTTTCTACTTCTGCTTTGAGTAAATGTTTTGCTTATTACACTGCAGCACTGCTCGAGTGAGTAACAATGTGTTCCCTCTTCCCAGCAGACCTATAATCACTCTTCCCTCCTGTTGCTCGGGGCATTATCTGCTATTGTTTTCCCTTTTTGAGTTCCATCCTCAGCTTGCATGCTTGTGATTTACTTTACATACAATGTCAAGTCTGCTGTGACTGGATAGCACGAGCACGTCTGTCAGTGCATTATGATTTGTAGTTGTGGAGGAAGAGTGCATACAGCTAAACATCTCTCAGGGATAGAGTTCTCTTTTATTTGATCAAAACTGGATCATTCATGACATCTGAATTCTTTCTAATGCCTTATTGAATCTTTTGTTGGTAGCTTATTTATTGGGGCATCAATGGGCCCTCTGCAGGTCACAGGTTTGATTCCCCAATCTGTCATTTTTGTCAGCCATTGTGTTTTTGGGGTTTTCTGCCCATATCTAAATATGTACATCTCATTCTTGTGAATGTGGTCTCTCTTAAATGGATAAATGGAAGAAATTGAATCAAATTTGGCACAAACATTAACTTGAACTCAAATAGGAAGTCAGTTGATTTTGGTGGTCAAAGGTCAAGCTCAGTCTGACCTTGTCTCAGTCACATTCTTGTGAATTTGATATCTTAAGAAGGCCTCTGGAGAATTTCATAAAAAGATCAACATCGTGCACATTTTTTGTTGTTGGCCAAATATCCAGAATTTGTACACAAATTATAATGAAAATTCCTGTAAAATTTGAATCATAATGTTCTGCAAACATATTGAAGGTGCTCCACAGCTGCTGACTCTAACCTCTGCTGCCCATCATTTAAAATTCCTTAAATTTTAATATGTATATTATACAAGTCTGAACAAATATGCATGTAAACTGCAACCCGGCTGATTGGCAGTATGTAGATGATTATAGCGTCAGAGTGGGGTAATCAAAGAACTATCAAAGAAAGAAGGACTGAAAGATTCAATGAGGGATTCAGAGCCTGTAGAGTTTAACTGTGCATTTTACCAATTGGAAAGCAGTACAGAACCCATCCCTGCTCTACTCTGCAGCGCTTCAACTCTGACTCTTTTTTTTTCTTTTCATTTATATTTATTTATTTTCCTTTATTGTATCATTTTTTACACATTACTTACATATTGGCTGATTTTTATGTGTGAAGCAGCCATGCAATAAACAAATTAAATGCAAGATATAATGTTGGTATTTTTCTTCAGGCTGAGTGGAAATTAAAAATATCATATTGGGAACAGTTGACTGCACATTTTGCGACTCCATCTTTCCCCACAGCCTCCCCGACCTGCGTTTTATAGGATTGTTTTCTGTCCTGAGCGCCGAAAGGAGTAACCTATCAAGCTTTTGCTGGAGGATGTTATAAATGGAAATTTACAAGTTTCATTGGCTTTGTTAACAGGGTCATGTGATACGTGTTCCCAGAACATAGGATGGTTCAGAGACTGTTAGGAAAAATACATCGTGAGTGATGGATTAAATAAATATTCAGCTTTCCGTGTCATTGAATATTGACAATTTTCCCCCTTAACTGTATTTTTATCAAAATGGTTTGTTTTTTTTTTATGTGTGCGCTAATTATTTTTATGGTTTTCATAAACTTGTATCAACATAATTTACTCCAGCTCTATCACCGGTCAAGGAACATGCATCACTGGCTCAGTTGCAAAGAGAGATAAAGGAATCTCTAAATTTTACATTTACAAGATCCTGCAACGAAGGCATTGTAAGTTACTCTTTCTGGGCACCGCAGGTTCGTGCAGCACAGATGTTAAGGAAAATCGGAACTTGGACAACCTCTTCTCCAAAGGGGGGGTTGCAGCTGAGGCTGCTCAACTCCGTAATGGGAGTACTAGGGGTGGGAGGAAGCGTCCCTTAGAGGAGGGCAATGATGGGCACACACATTCCAGGTACAGGCCCAAGAAGCGTAAGAAAGTCCCTGGGCCCATTCTGCCCAAGAATGCTCTTATGCAGCTGAATGAGATCAAGCCAGGGTTGCAGTATAAGCTGCTCTCTCAGACCGGGCCAGTCCACGCACCAGTCTTTGTGATGACTGTGGAGGTCAATGGGCAGCTTTTTGAGGGTTTTGGTTCTACCAAGAAGAAGGCTAAGCTGAATGCAGCTGAGAAGGCACTGCGCTCCTTTGTCCAGTTCCCCAATGCATCAGAAGCCCACGTGGCCATGGGCCAGACTCGGTCTGGTCACACAGACTTCACCTCGGACCATGCCGACTTTCCGGATATGCTCTTTAATGCATTTGAGGCATCCACGCCTACAGATGACACTTTTTACCTTGGTTCCAACAGTAATGGTTCCTTCAGTTCACTGGGAATAGAGTACCGATTGCTACCCTCCCCAGTCCCTAACCTGGCCCAGTTTCCCTTAGCTCCAGCACCCTCCACCTTCATCTCCCTGACAGCTGGCAAGAATCCCGTCATGTTCCTTAATGAGATGCGGCCGGGTCTCAAATATGACTTTGTGTCAGAGAGCGGGGAGAGCCACGCCAAGAACTTTGTCGTCTCAGTGACGGTAGACTCTCAGAAGTTCCAGGGTTCTGGGCGGAATAAGAAGCTGGCCAAGGCTCGGGCTGCCCAAGCTGCTCTGTCTGCCCTCTTCAAGATGCAGCTGGACCAGGCACCATCACAGCAGCCGATACCCAGAAAAGGACTGCAGCTTCACCAGCCACAGGTGAGCTTTCTGTCTGTTGATAAAGGTGTGTGTGTGTGTGTGTGTGTGTGTGTGTGTGTGTGTGTGTGTGTGTGTGTGTGTGTGTGTGTGTGTGTGTGTGATGTGCTGCAAGAAAGTATTTACCCCGTCCCGATTTCTTTTTTTTTAAGTTCATCAAACAAATTTTATTATTGGACAACAATAAATTTAATACATACAAAATGCAGTTTTTAAATGAAGTTTTGTTAATTAAGGAAAACACTATGCAAACCTAGCTGGCCCTATGTGAAAAATGAACTGCCTATCAAAGCTAATAACTGGTTGTGCAGGAACTGCAGTCCAGCAGGTGGAAAAGCTCGAAATGAGTCCCGCTTTTCTTTGCAGAACTGTTTGAAGTAGAGACGTTCTCCTTCAGCATTTTCTGCTAGAGAACAGAATTCATGGTTCCATCAATCACAGCAAGTCATCATCATCATCATCATCACTATGTCTTTTTGCTGGCTGTGGTCGCTGGTTCTCTGGGGTCTTTGGCCCTTTGGCCGTGAGAACCCCAGCTGGGACCTCCGTCCTTCATCTCTGGGATTGGGCACACTGTTATCATTGGGATGTGTGGTCAGTACTCTTGGGGGGCAGCCTGGATTACCTGAGTCATTCTCTGTCTGTCTCTGGCTCCAGGGCTGGTTGTTGTCTCACCCTCATCATCAAGTACGTTTCATGACATACACATGCAACAGGATTAGAGTGTGTGTTTGTTGGATGTTGCTGCCGGACAAGACTTTTTTTGTTTAAGTACTGCGGCTTAGGGGGTTGATAATCAGCCACTTTGGTGTTAATGAAACAGCCAACAGTTGCACTAGAGGGGCAACAATGAGATAACCCCCCGGGGAGGCATATCTGGTGCTGGATGCACAGACCTCTACAGGGTAGGCAACAGCACCCTGACTGCCATTAGGTAAAATCCTTGGACCCAGTGTCAGACCCTGCGCTGGTGCAGTGGGTCCTGGGTTCTTCCTGGTGCATGACAATACCCTGCATCATGTGGTGAGAGCATACAGGCCGTCTCTGGAGGATGAAGGAAGTGATACAGCTGACCGGCCCCCATGCTCGCCTGATGTGTCCAACAGAACACGTCTGGTCCATTATGTTTAATGTGTAATGTTCTCTAACGGGTGGAATCATTGCATTGCATGGGCCAGGTGAGTTTGGAGTTTTCCGTTAAATAAAAACTGTATTTAAAAACTGCATTTTTTATCTATCGTAGTTAGTTTTGTCTAATATTAAAATCTGTTGATCTGAAACATGTGACAAATATGCAAAAAAAAGAAGAATGAAATCACGTGCTGAGGATTTTATTTAGTTATTTTTAACTCAGGGCGTTAGTTGAGAGAGGCAGCGGCCTGTTTGCTCACAGGCAGATCTCCAGCACTGTCACTGCTCATGGAAGCAGCTTCAGGAGAGACAAGCTCGATACACTGAGGAGCTATTTACACATGAGATAATCCCTGCCTCTAATCCCTGTACACTGATAACAAAGCCGCTATCTTAATTACCATCACCCTCTGTGTGCTATTCAAACACTGATTCATTATACCTGCCTTTCCAAGTCCGTGGGTGAAGCAGAGCATTCGGGTCTTTTATTAAGCTGCTCGCATCCCCGCCTGTCATTCACACCTGTGCAGCATTCCTAATTGAAATATTCAGTAATAATTTAAGTGCCGATAGGAAGTGCTTTTACTTATTTCTTATCCTACCTCACCATCATTTTCATCTGCTGTTTGCTCAGTTCACATTTAATACAGCTGACTGAAAATGAGTTGCTTTCTTTGTAATTGTTGTTATTTGGATGTTTCTGTCTTATTTCTCATGATTCTGCCCCCCGTCTCCTCCTCAGGTCCTTGCAGACACCGTCTCCCATCTGGTTGTTGATAAGTTCAGCGAACTAACCGATAACTTCGTGTCTCCACATGCTCGAAGAAAAGTCCTGGCAGGTGTTGTCATGACCACAGGTATTCTTTTAATACTGAATAATCACAAGACGACATTTATTTTAGTCTCTTTTCTCTCTGAGTTTAAGTTTCAGGGTTTCTAGTCAAAGACAATTTACACAATGCTCTCAGCTTGTTAGCTACTAGCAGCTGTTTTGTATAACAAAGACAGCTGGTGAAGATAGTACGTATATGTGCCATGCTATTGGAAGATAAGATAATTGTAAAAAGAATTTAAAAGGAGTTGGCATTATAGAAGAAATAAAGCTCGGCATCCATATATTTGGGTAATTACGTGTGGAATTGAAATGCGTTTGGAAAAACTTCCTCAAGGTGTTTTCTTTTCATCAAGGCCATCGTTCCTTGAAGAAAAGCTGCTCCAAACACCAAACATTCCCATTTAATTGTAAATTCCCAGCATAATAAAATGTGCTGGATACTGAAGTAGTAAGAATAATTGGGCTGAAGTGGCTATACACATGAATCTGAGCGATATCCCCTTATTAATCCAGAGGCTTTAATATGATGTGGGCCCACGCTCTGCAGCTATAACAGCTTCAGCTCTTCTGGGAAGGCTTTCCACAGGTTTAGGAGTGTTTATGAGAATTTCTGACCATTCTTCCAGAAGCACATCTGTGAGGTCCGACACCAGTGGTGGAGTCTACATTTTTGTAGTGGGTATACTCTTTCTCTGACAAGCTGCCACATCAGGGATGACAATGTTGTTCCTCTTGTCATTCTTATTCTCCTAGTTTGTGTCTGACCTTCTTTCC
>JAVDPK010002491.1:372585-385065 GCA_034780415.1 Cichlasoma orientale | reverse complement strand
CCTGAAACCTTCCACCTATGCATAAATATAATACTTAATAATTTGCTTATTTAATAATTTACTTTAACTCTCATAAGCTCTTTGGGTCTGTGGGACCTGTTTGCAGTTTTTAGCTTAATGATAGAAAAAAAGATTTTTCACACTGTGAAGCCCAAGAGGCTGGACTTAAGGGCCGGGGAACACCACGGAGGCTGATCAGGAGGCCGAGCGCGATCCAATCACTTGAATTCACAGCAGCTTTTGGAAATTGTCACAGAAGAAATTAATCAATTGAAAACGTGGTTTGATAGAAGCAGGCTATCACTAAATTTAAACAAAAGTACATTCATGTTGTTTGGAAATTTCAGAAAAGATGTGAGAGTAAAACTGTTGATAAACAATGTGGAAATAGAACAAGACTTTGATACAAAATTTCTGGGTGTGACAATAGATACCAAAATCTGGAGGAAACCTCACATAAAACATTTTCAAACTAAACTGCCAAGAAGCAGTAAAGCAAATCACTCTGGAGACCTGTCGTATACATCAAAAAGTAATAATACTTAATACTTATAAAGATCCATATATACAAAACATCCAATTTCAACAAACATTTTTTACTGATAACACACACAAGTGCCTACAGACATATTTTCAAATCCCTTTATTAAAGATTTGAATTCCCCAAGTGTAACCAGATTGGAGAGCTTCAGCTCCTGCTGGAGCATGTTCCAGCTGGAGGGGGCGGAGAAGGAGAATGCTTTTCGCGACATGATGGCGCGATGTGGGCGCTCCTCCTCTCTCTGCATCCACATACTGCACCTCCTCTGAGCGCACACTCTGGCTGAGAGACTTCAAGTATTGGATGATGTGGTCAGCAGGGGGCGCTGGTGGATCCGGTGTGTGCTGCTGTTGGCTCGTATCAGACTCTGAGCTCTCAGCCACAGTAAGTAAATACGGACTCTGAAGGAGGCTGAAGCAGAGGGAGAAGATCAATGATCTCTCTGAGGGAACACTCCCACCAACACTGTGAAACACAGGCCTACCTGTTCAGGTGTCCTTCAGTCTTTGCTCCGCCAGTGAGGCCAGCTTCCTCCTCTCCTGCTCACTGTCCACTAACCTGCTTGTAGTGGCCTCCAGGTCTACACGGACAGCTGGAGACCTGACGGCCAAGCAGTCATCCACTGTTATACTTCTCTGAAGTCCACTGCCTGAGGCGTATGTTATATATATAAAGTTATAGTTGGTGCATTTTACTGCGGCAGGTTGGCGACCTACCTCTCGTCCTATGTCAGCTGGGATAGGCTCCAGCCCCCTGCGACCCTGAAAAGGATAAGCAGAAGAAAATGGATGGATGGTGCATTGTAACATAAATTCTCTGCAAATGAACCCGCACAGAGACAAACACAGGACACCACTCAGGTAAGTCTGCAGCCCTGGTGAGTGCCAGGACAGACTTTATAGTGATATTCTCCTTTACTTTAGCACTGAAAGCCACATGCCTCATTCACACCAGCACTTCTATCTAACATTCACACTCCAATGAATGCATTAGAGAGCAACTTGAGGTTCAGTATCTCAGCCTTCGGCACGCAGACTGGAACAGCCAAGGATCGAACCACCAACCTTCCAATTAGTAGAGCATCTGCTCTGCCTCCTGTGCTACAGCCATCCTACTATGAGACTAATGTTTTTTGACTTCTCCAGGGCCTACAGTCATCTTCAGAGGTTTCCTGATCACACTGCAGTAGTGGGATGCATCAGAGAGAGTGATAGCTAAGAGTACAGGGTTCTGGTGGACAACTTTGTTGTGTGGTGCAAGCAAACCATTAGCATGGTAAAGCCTAAGGAACTGATAGTGGGCATAAGGAGGACAAGAACACCAGTAACCCCTGTGTCCTTTCATTAGCACTGTCGGTGTGGAGCTTGAGTCTCTGACAGAGGGTCTGATCTACACGTGCAAACTACACTGTGTTGTCTGTGAGTAAGTGTGCAATAACTGCTGATCAGTATCCATCAATGTTTCAACTTAAGTAACTGTTTTTAACGTCTTTTTATATTCTTTGTATATGTATATATATATATATATATATAGGACACCACTGTACACCACTGTACTTTTTACTGCACCGCATTTGTCTGACAACTTTAGTTACTCGACAGAATTAAGAGATTTGCATACAACACAGTTTTATTCTCTACAGGCTGAACTTCTCAACACTCAATACAAGCAAAACTCAAACAAATAGGTGCAGCTGTTTTTGATAGTTTTTGTTTTCGATTTTAGTGCTTTTTCCTTTATTTTCTCTAATAGTTTTCATATATTTTGAATAACTTTGAGGTCTGCACTATTTCTTTGACATATACTCGTTGTACTGCACTCCTATAGGTTAGAAGTAAGAATTCTCCCAAGAATTCTTACTTCTAACCTATAGAATAAGCCAAGTAACCGAGAAATTTATCAGCAGAGTGATACAAAGTAGAATCGGAATCAGAAACAGTAGCAGGATTGCTGTTTCTGCATTAACTAGTGCCACTTTGTGGTTACACGGGTTTGGTGCAGAAACACTTGGACAGTTTCTTCTGAAAGCTGACAGGACACCACGAAAAAGCGAAAAAGTCAAATGACCACTTCCTATTGGTTTACTATAGTGACGTCACCGCGCAATTATTTGAATGACGGAAGAAAGTTCCTTTTTATTTGAGAGCGTCTAAAAACTAGTCAGGCAACTTCACGTCAACATCTGGTAACTTAGTCTCTGCTGGCCTTATTTTATTTAGCGATATTTGCAGAGCTAATATTCAGCGCTACCTTGTTAGCTACAGAAGCTAGCGCTGCTAACACTGGCTGTGTTTGTCTCCATTAGCTTTAACTGGATTTTTCTTACAGTAAAGAAGTTTTAGTAGTAAAGAGTATTTGAACATTTTTTAAAGTCTAAAGTTAACGGTGGTGGGTTAGTTGCTAATTATATAATGCATTAAATGAAGCTTAGCATCTTGTGTTTTGCGAAGAACCTGAAATGAGCCTGCTCTCTTATTACTAGAAAGACGCTAGTGCCTTTATTATCCCATCACCTTTGAATTATCGCGTGTTGTTACTGACAGCCCTTCAGCTTAAACAGACATATTTGAAAATCTGCAGAAGCCCTCTGGATCCGGACACCGTACTTACTGATTTCCCCCAGCGGACCGAACCGATGGAACAGGTAAGCTGAGGGAGATCGGTGACTAATGGATCGCCATTCATACATTGTTTAGCTTCAGTAGTAGCGACTCCTCTCAGAAACCCGAGCTACGTCATTCATGAAGAGCACCTGAGTCCTGCAAAGATAAGAACTATTAGAAAGCTGGGTTCAGGCTGAGTGGGAGAGTTTTACAGATGGACTTCAGGACTGATCATGCTGCACAGTCAAGAAGTAAAACATATGTTTATCTGTGGACCTACAAGCAGTTTCAGGTAGAGTGAAAACCTCCCGTATCTGCGACAGCTGTAGTTTTATTCACTGAAAGGTTTGAACTGTGCCGTCAGTGACGGGTTTGTCTGTGCTGCAGCAGGAGCAGGTGGAATGGGATGACATGAACAAAGTCCTGCAGCATCGTGGTTTTAAACCGGTGCTGTTTGCAGATCCTACTGAGAATAAAAATCTTGCCGGTAAGAATAAAGATAAGTTATACTTTATTTATCAAAGCTGGGAAAGACCTTTGTTACAGCAGCTGAAATAAGATTAAATACAGCAAGTAACTTATATAGATACTGATATATTAATCAGTAAAATAATAATATAACCAAATATTTTAATGACAGAAACTTATTTGAAAACTGTATAATAAGTCTAAATTAAATAAAACTATTATTAAGTAGTATTAACGTTTATAATAAAGTAAAATATTAAAAATAACAAAAACAGTTTAAAACAGCAAATACATGATATTATATGTGGACAATGCTGCACAATAAATTGAGTTTAGAGTGTGTTAAATGTTAATAGGTTCAATTTGTGGACAACTTTGAATTAAATTACTTAAGGTGGTATTTAATGTTGTTGTCTGCCAGTGCTACCTTGAGGGGTTTTTGGTGTGAAATTTTTAAAAAGAAAACGTATGACTCTGAGAAACCTGCAGACGTGATTTGATAAGTGATGCCTCTGTATGCAGATTTGGTCCTTCTGGACAAGAAGTCAGCTGCTGAGCTGAGGACCACTCTGAGGATGATGCTCGCAGACTCAGAGAGGCAGCAGGGCCTTATCCAGGAGCTCGTCGCCTCCAACAACCAGCTCAAGTAAGTCAGCACTTTTGTTTGTTGTAGCTGATGATATGATGATATTTGGAGATGTTTTCACTGCCGCTGGACATTGTGGCAGTTACAAATGTCATCTTCCTAGATTGTAGTGGAGCCTGGGTGGGAGAGCTGGGGGTCTTCTTCAGTGTTCACATATGTCTAGTGCTAAATTTCTGCTGGTATTTAATAATGCATATGCAGTGCTGTGTGGACCACCTGTCCCACTGTCATCTGACCTCACCAACATCAGATGAATATCAGGGACACACGTCCTGCCACACAGGTCAGTGCATTTTACAGCTTTATATGTGTGTTAGGGACAGTTGAGTCCACCTGATCTGCACTGACAGCAAATAAAGTATTACAGCCACTTTATAAGGAGCCTCCTGCTCTGCAGTCTCAGAGAATGGAGCATGAGGCTGTGTGCTGACAAAATTCACATCACTCGGACAGTGCGTGCTCGTGAACATGGAAATTATAATACACCTGTACTCCATACATAGGTCAAGGTCACCTTATTTGATTGTTAATAAGCACAGGTGTGTAAAGGCTTGAAAGCACTGACAGAAATGTAATCTAATGTAGTTAATAAGATAGATTTTTTTTCAGATACAGATTCTAATTTTATGGATGTTATTCAGGATTTTATATAGAATTTTGAGGCCATGTTGCCATCAGGTGTTCGGTGAGCCATTCTGGACCTTCAGTTTCACACTAAACAAACAGCAGTCGCCCCGAGAGCATGAAGCAGATGAAGAGATGTGTTTGTGTGTGCCGTTAGAGCGGAAGTGCAGGAGCACATGAGCCGAGCAGCTCGGCAGTCTCAGAGGGCCGCGGAGCTGGAGGAACTGCTGGACAAGGTGAAGACCAGAGTCCAGGATCTGGAGGACCGCTACGTCGGCGAGGCAGTCCAGCAGCTGGACGGCCACACGCAGCAGCTGCAGCGAGAAAAACAGGAAGCACAGGTGGGTCGTTCAGCTTTGCAGAGTAAAACACTAAGGAGCATCAGCTGTAACAGTAATTCATATGAGCAGATTTTCCCAGCTGTCTGCTAAAGCTTGAACATAACTATACATAACTTAACATAACTTAACATCACCAAACCAACAAAGACATTCTGGAGTCACCAAAGAAAAAGCTTCTGTTTCCCTAACTTCTAACAAGCTCACAGTCAAACACATGTTTAATAGATGTTCATGGTTTGAGACTGCAGTTTTAAAGTACTGATAAAAAAACAAATCTTTTGCTTCTTCTTTTTAGAGACAGTGCAGGATTGTTGAGCAAAAGCTGTCTAAACAGAAGGAGGAGGCAGCCCAACTTCAGAGGAAACTCTATTTCATCACCAAAGAAGAAGAGCGACGATTGGCTCTGCAGCATCAAACCTTTCGTAACATCTGTAAGAAAATGAGCCGGCAGAGCTCTCCCGCAGATCAGCAGTAAGAACTACTTTATTTGAAAAACTCACACAAAGTAATTGAACAGTATTTTTTTTCGTTTGTTTGTTTTTAATGTACGCAATGCACAATGGACATACAGTGAGGCAGGCATGAAGTACTGTGTGTGATTCTGAACCATGTAACTGGTTATGGAAGAACCATACACAGCCACAACAGCCTGGCACCTCTGCCTCATGCTGGTCACACACTGCTGTGGGTTGGCAGGTCAGCCAGTGCGGGTGTGTTGGTCACTCTGGCACCAACAGCACGCCCGAGCTGATCCTACAGGTGTTCAGTGGGGTTGAGGTCAGGACTGCAGGACTTCCATCCTCTCCATAAACTCCACTATGTGGGGGTGAGTGTTGTCATCTTGGAGGATAGAGTTTGGAGAATATGGGATTGTCACTGGTTGCAGAATCTCATCTCAATATCTCTCTGCTTTGAGATTATCTCCAGTGACAAGTGTGATTGTCAGCACCTGGGGTACCAGAAGCTAAAACCGGTAGAAGAATAAGCTGTTTGGCATTGGCAGAGAAGATCTGCAAGTTTTTCATGGGCACAGTCCACATACTCAACTCTGCTGCTCAGCCCACAAATGCATTTCCTTACAAATGTGGGACGATTTAAGGGAAACTAATTAAGGCTTTCCAAAGGTATGAAATTTAATGCCAAGAAGCACTGTTAAAACAAAGAAACCATCGAGACATATATCCCGCCTTGCCCTGCAGGCGGTCTTTGTCCTCCAAGCTCGGGTCCTCTACCAGAGGAGCTTGAGGGTCCTGCGGAGTATCTTAGCTGTTCCCAGTATTGCGCTCTTCTGGACAGAGATCTCGGATGTCGTTCCTGGAATCTGCTGGAGCCACTCTCCCAGTTTGGGGGTCACTGCCCCGAGTGTTCCGATTACCACGGGAACCACTGTTACCTTCACCTTTACATCCTTTCCAGCTCCTCTCTGAGCCCTTGGTATTTATCCAGCTTCTCCTGTTCTTTCTTCTTGATCCATCACTTGGTATTGCAACGTCTATCACTAAGACCTTCTTCCTCTGTGTGTCCACCACTACGATGGTTGGTTTGTATATCAGCCACTTCTTCTGTCTGCAGGTGGTACATGCTGTGCAGGGGCCTGTCCTTCCATGATGGTTCCTGTTCTTGCTCCTCTTCTTATGCAGATATAGCAGAAGTTTTTATTCAACATCTACAGCCCCTCGGGGTGACTGTAGCTCAGGAGTTACAGGAGGTCACCTACTAATCGGAAGGTCGACGGTTCGATCCCTGGCTTCTCCAGTCTGCATGCCAAAGTATCCTTGGGCAAGATCCCGAAACCCAAGTTGCTCTCCCATGCAGCTGTCGGAGTATGAATGTGTGTGAGTGTTAGTGAGTAAGCACTTGGAAAGAAGTGCTCGTATGAACGTGTGTGAGTGGCTGAACGAGCCGTGTTGTATAAAGTGCTTTATAAGAACTAGTTACAGACTCCACGCTGCCCTCCAACATACTCTGCCAGCTCTTCAGTCACTCCCTGTGTGACTGTCATGCACTGCATTGCGAGCCATGAAAGTTCCCCAATGTTAGCACACGTAGAACCTGGAGTTCAAACAACCTCCAAATATGGTTTCAATTACATTTGTGGACTAAAATCAGTCCGAATAATGCAGTCTGAACAAGGCCCATGTAACTGAAAGTCCAAAGTGTTAAGCATCAGAACTCCAGGAGCTGATCTTTTTAAACGTACACCACTCTGCCTTTGCAGCTTGCCTAAAGAAGACCACGCAGCTGAGATTAGTGCCTGCTATCACCATGTAAGTGTGATTTCATGTACTTTTTTTTTTTTTTTTACTCAAATCTACTTTTCTTATATAACATGGAAATATTATCTCTTCTTTTCTTTCCTGAAATTCCAGCTGTTGAATGAGATCCATGCAATCATAACCAATCACAAAGCTCCCTTAAGACTGCACAGAAAGAAACCCTCCACTATTGGCTCGGAGCGGTCCGACTTCCAGGATCTGCCTTCTACGCTGCGAGTGTGGGCACAGCAGCTTGATCTGCTGAAGGTGAGCATCTGCACGACTGTCTCGACCCACGAGAGCACTCGACCGGGTATATCATGTTCGCTGAGAAGATCCTTTACTGAGACCTTTCTGGGCGTGCGTGCTTGTATTTTAGGGTCTTCAGTGCAGTTTGAATAAACTGTCTGTCAAACTGTTGCCCTGGCAGCCGTGGGATGGTGATTGTAATACAGATGAAGTAGTGAAGGTCGAGGACATGATGCTGCTGGTAGACACCATGCTGGAAAGTGTCTGCGCTGATGATGAGAAGGTAGAATTTTGCTTCTCTTGTTTTTTTTTATACCACTTTCTCAGGCTGTGGTTCGAATGTATTTTCAGTTGTGCAAACGATGCTCCAGAGCGCAGCAGCTCACATAATGCTAGAAGTGTGTCTGGCTTATCTGAAGATACACCACCGACCTCAGAGAAACCTGCTTATTGGAAAGCTCCATCTTTCCTTGCTAGGTGCTCCGAAGCCCAACTCGATACACTCTGGGCTCCATGGTGTCTCATTTCCAGAAGCTGTTTGATGTCGCCTCTCTAAGTGGAGTCTACCCCCGCATGAATGACGTCTACACGCGACTGGGAGAGATGACCAACGCCATGAGGAACCTACGAGATGTTCTGGACTCAGGTAACGTGACGAGAGTGCCTCGTTATGGACATTAATTAATTAATTCTACAGTAATTAAAGAGATAGTTTGATTTCTTTGAAATGGGGTTGTATGAGCTACTTATTAATAGTCGGTGCATTATCTCCAATACCTCTTGGACAGTTTTCTTTGATGAAAAATGAATTTCTTTGTGCAGAAAACAGCTGATCTACTGCAGCCTGGACCTTGTTATTAAAGGATCAGTGTCTGCAGAGGGTGGACCTGAGGGTGGGAGGTCACAGACCGTCACCTACACTTATCTCCTAACGCACGGCCATTCTAGCCTCTAGATGAGGCAGACTCAAACAAATATAAAACATTGTGCAACCATTTGGTTATCTGTGGTTCCCACAACTGGTTTCTATCGAAGCTTGATTTAGCAGTCTCGTTTCAGCACAGAAGATGAAGCTCTGGAAGCATTCTAAACTTAAACTCAGTGAGGTGACTAAAATGCATGTTCCTCCTGACCCCAGCAGTAACTGCCTTAACTGCTTCTTTTCTTCTTCTGCTTCTCCAATCAGGCAAAGTGTTGACTGCCGTTTCCTTTAGATATTACACTGAGTATTGATTCGATCTCATGCAACACCATTTAAAAGAGCCCGGACTATCCCTTCAGGTAGAGATGAGTGCGAAAAAAGTCTTCAGCTGATGTTTGCGGGTTTGTGTCAGACAGTAGAGTTTCTCCTGCTGAGCTCGTGAACCAGGTGGCCAGACTGGTCTCCACCAGACGCACAGCGGGGGTCCGTGACCTGCTGGGAGACGCTGACATTGACAGGTTCACTTTTCCACAACTCTCACGCATTATGTGGACTGTCTGACGGCAGCAGCTCAGCCCTGCTTCACTCTTCGCTCTTGTTTTCCAGCGTCGTCATGAAAGTGAAACAGCACGACACATTCCTTCCTGCCTTCCACGCCCTCTTTACCCAAATCCTACAGACTCTGGGTAAATATGACAGCTGCTTTACACCTTCCTAAACCTGACGCTTCAAAATAAATGCTTACACACGTTTACAGTTTTTTAGAATTAAAACGTATCAAACAGGGAGCAGGATCTGTGTGAAACCAAATTCATTCAGGTCTGTGGAGCAGAGACTGTGTAATGACAGTGTGACTGCTTTTAAATGGCCTCAAACTGACACGTTCACTTATACATGTGAGACACCTGGAAATAGTCTTGCTAAGCAGCCCTGAACACAGTGTGGTGCTTTGACAATTATTTTTCAACTTCCAACAGTACTGCATGTGATTACTGACAGGAATCATTTAAAGCAGCCTTTTCAAAGAATAAAGCTTTGCTCAGACCTTTTTAAATCTGTTTTATGAAAGTCAATTTTCTAAAATTAGCCTAGGAAATAAATCTAGTCAGTGGAAACATGCGAGATTGAGCCAAAGTCTGTGCAGGAGGTACTCAGCACTTCTGAGAACACACCGACTCAACAAAGTGCCGTTAAGCTCGACTTGTCCTGACACGGGGAAGAGGTTCCCACTGCTGCTGTGCTCTGTGTTCCAGGAGTGAGCCACCTGGATGACATCCTTCCAGCTCTGAAGTCTTTGACAGAAGCATCACAGTGAGCTGCTGTCGTATTGTGTTCACTGTCCTGTATGAATCTTTGTTTTTAGTCAAACCTCAGGATGAATGTGATGGGATCTATCTAATGACCTTTGAACCCAATGTAACCCATTACTGCTCAAAAAAAACATTAAAAGGAAGACTTTGTGAACATCAGATCTCAATGGGGAAATCATGCTGGATATCATTCAGATATGGACCGGTTAATGTGTTGGGAACAAAAAGGATGCCACATTATTTGATGTAAATAAAAAGGGCTGAATTCAAAGACAGCCTCCAATCAAAGTGAAAATGATGCAGCAGGCGAGTCCGTTTAGCTGAAGTTTCATTACTCAGAATAGTACTCAGGAATTTGTATGGCCCCCACATGCTTGTGTGCATGCTCCTAATAAGATGACAGATGATGTCCTGGGGGAGCTCCTCCCAGATCTGGACCAAGGCATTTGAGCTCCTGGTCCCGCTTGGCAGCATTGTATGGACCAAAACGTAATGTCCCACAGGTGTGCTGTTGGATTTAGGTCAGGTGACCATGGGGGCCAGTCACTGGTTCCTTCATCCTCCAGGAGCTGCCTGCGTGAGGCCAGGCATTGTCATGCACTAGGAGGAACCAGGACCCACTGCACCAGCATCCCTACCCAGCCATCACTGACCCACCACCAAACCAGTCATCCTGAATGGTGTTCCAGGCGGAATAACCTTCTCCACGGCTCCACAGTGGGTGGCAGTTTATTCAGCACAGCTGATGTTTTCTCTCGTGAATCTGTCTGATGTGTGCATGTAGGCTGGCAGCAGATTAGTGTCAAAATAGAGATTTTGCAGAACTTTACAGGTGTAGTTAAATTTAAATTAAAGGCACAATGTGACGGCTGGTATGAGAAACTGCTGTTGTAGCATGTGTGATCACATCAAATGGTACTCATGTAGTACTCATGTAGTACTCATGTAGTACTCATGGATCAAACCACATATATCTGTAACATGAATTTTCCAAATATGGGATAAATAAAGTATTTTTCATTTCTTCTCCATTTCATATCTCTTCATTTTGGTGTCAGCTACTCATTTTCAAACTTAAACGACCATCCATCCATTTTCTTCATAAAAACGATCCATTTCAACCATTAAGAAGGCAAAATAGTTTCATTATCATGACGCTGGTTAACATACTGCGATACTGAGGGAAACGGTGACTGCTCTGAAGAAGCAAAAATCTGGAACAATTCAGTTTAAGACTTCTTGTATCAGAACACTCGATTGCCAAAAGTATTCAGTCACCCATCCAAATGTTTGAATTCAGCCCTTCCGGTTACTTCCATGGTTTGTAACGGCTCTGCTCACATTTATGGAAGAATGGGTTGTTCTCAAGAGCTCAGTGGGTTCCAGTGTGGTACTGTGATAGGATGGCACCTGGCCAAGGAAATCCCATCCCAAATAAGTATCTGGTTAGACACCATAGTTCTAAGATTTGTAGGGGGGAGTATAATGACTTCAATCTGAATTGAGAAGCAGGAAATTAGAGGTCATCCAGGCCTTTATGTCCTTAAGACATTCCTGCAGTTTAACTAACTGATGTGTGTCATCCTGCTTCATGGATAGACAAAGCTGGGTAATAATACTTTCTAATCATACTGCCTAAGGGAAGCATGTATCATGAAAATAACATCGGTCCTGGCACAGAACCCTGTGGAACTCCATAATTAACCTCAGTGTGTGAAGAAGACTCATTATTTACATGAACAAATTGGAGTCTATTAGATAAATACGGGCAACGTGACAATGACATGGAATCAACAGTGTGTCACTGTCAACTAGCATGAAACAAGTGTACAGAGTACCCTTTGAGTGCAACCCTGCAGGGGTCATAGATCTACAATACAGTATGTGCAAGTACACATATACATACTGGTTTTACAGTAGTTTTCTTATTTAAGTTTTATAAGGAAAGGCACTGAACTGTGGCAGCTGCTACATTGTCATCATGCTCTGTGTTTGATGACAATTAAAGCTTTCTATTCTATTCTAAAAGTAAGTATAGCCTACACACACACACACACACACACTCAGGACTGATGCTTCCAGTACAATCCTGTGCTCATAAGCCGGCTGTCACTGTGGGCCAGTAGCTGTGGTTGCTACTCTGCAGTACTGTGAACCATACATATGCTGCACATACACTGTTTCAGGGGTCTGTCTTTATGTACCACTTACAGTAAACTACTTTTCATCCAAGATAATTTTTTCCCATAGAGTGAACTGGATGCCATGGAAGGCCCCATGAATATACCTACATAGACGAGGCAGGGTTCACTCTGGCGAAAAGGAGGCGGAGTGGCAGGAACATAATAGGTCACCGTGCCATAGTTGAAGTCCCTGGCCAGCGGGGTTTCACTGTCACTCTCTGTGCAGCCATTGGTAACTGGGGGTCCTCACTGTCATGCTAACCTGGGACCATACAACACTGAACACCTCCTCACATTCCTGGGTGGTCTACAGGATCACATGGCTGCATGCGAACAGC
>JAVDPK010002491.1:341721-358264 GCA_034780415.1 Cichlasoma orientale | reverse complement strand
TATTTAAATTATCTATAGTAAGCCAGATATAATGCAGGGACTGGCATCACATTATACTTGTGTACAGCACTATGACTACATAATGCACCTATACTACAATTCAATTTTATTTATATAGCACCAAATCACAGCAAACAGTCGCCTCAAGGTGTTTTATATTGTAGGTAAAGACCCAACAATGATACAGAGAAAACACAACAGTCAGAACGACCCCCTGTGAGCAGCACTTGGTGACGGTGGGAAGGAAAAACTCCCTTTAAACAGGAAGAACCTGCAGCAGAACCGGGCTCAGGGAGAACTCACTGCCCTCCGATTATCACGGGGACCACCGTTACCTTCACGTGCACATCTTCACGTGCACATCCTCTCTAGCTCTTCTCTCTCCCTCGTATCGCTCGAGCTTCTCGTGTTCCTTCTTCCTTCATCATTTGGTATTGCTACATCTATCACTACACATAAGCCAAACGTTCAGACATAAAGAGACACTCAAACCACAGTTTATGTGCAGCACTCACTACTGTTCACTGATGACTTCGGCACACATGACGCTACAGAACTAAACCGTACTGCGATTTATTGCTCATGAATTCAGCAATGAGACGTGTTAGTTTCAGTGACAGTAAGGATGCTCATCAAGAACCTGACAGATTTGTTCCACTAATGTCTGCCAGCATCAACCGAACCTCTCTGTGCCTTTGTGGGAAGCCTGAATTTAAGCCACATGTGCATCCCTACAGCATCCTCTCACACATCTGGTCCTGCTGTGACGACAGCACCAAAATGGCAGGTGGAGGCTGTACAGTGACGGCAGTAACAAGGAAACACTGCCTGGAATAAGGATGTAATGTGCAAGTACAAAACTGTCTAATCGTGTCAGCGTGTGTGTTGATGTTATTTCATCTATACAGTGTGCTGTTTATAATGAACAGTGTGAGCACGGTCATGTTCTGTTAACTGCGCCTTTATTTTGAAGCTCAACTTCAATAGAACAATACTGACAGAAAGGTTCTGTTAGTCACACGGATAATCGATATTCCAGTACTGTATATGGTTACAGATGGATGATTACCTGTTCCTTCGCTCCTCTCTTCATGAATCTTCCTAACAGCTGCTGCACCCTCTTCTCTCTCATTGCCAGCTGGAGATGATGAAGATCAAAAAGAGGCTTCAACTCAATCCTACAGCCTGAAATCTTTGATATTACCATCATTAATGAAGAGATTACTGCAGAAGCAGCCATTCACAAATTATCTATCAGAAGGGATTGGTCTGGTTCTTTGACTGAAATACAAGAACGTTACCTTCACTTTAAAAATATTAGCATTATTAGTATAAATATTTGAAAGCCCCTGATATGGACATGCCACACAAACATCTGATTTCTAGGACGCAGGACATCTTAAACCTGCACAGCAGTCATATCGATCCATTTAACACAATGGGAACATTTTTCTGCACAATCATTTTTACTTTTGATACAATTTCCAATAATAGAGTTTTATGTGCAGTGAGGTGTTTTATTGGTACTTTTCCTATAACAACAGTTTGAGAAGTTCCTCCACCACATGTCATTGTCAGCTAATAGTAAATCATTTTTGGTAATTTAGTAGATATGTAATTATAAACATAATATTTTACAATTCTTAAGCCAGGATGAAGTGCAGAGAGGTGAAGACATCCACGAATGATGTGTTCCAGTTTATCACTGCACTGTTTATGGAATGAGACCATAAACATCAAAGTTTACCAAGGTTATAGGTTATAGGTCACGTGGTCAGTAGGCTCACTGTCTCATACTTCAAGTTTATTTTTGAAGCCAGTCACACCCTGAAGGAAGAATGCAGGTTTAAGGTACTTCTACAAGTAAAGGTATGTGATTGGACATTAGCCTACCTATGACAACATGCATGCCAAGGCTTGCCAGGTGTCTTGCTGTCTCAAAACCAATTCCTCTGGTACCCCCAGTCACAATGGCAACCCTTCCATTTTGCTTGGGTAAGACTGTGTAGGAGGAAAAAGTGGACCACATGAGAACATTACACAATCTTTTTTTTTTTTGTTTTAAAGTTCTAGAATCACATTTTCTCTGTCGAGTTATGATTAAATAACGAGGTTTGTGACGATGCTGGCACAAACTTATTCACAGCAGCTGATGTGTGAAATATGCAGCTGCCTCACAGCAGCTGAAGAGTCAAGCACATGGAAGCCCAGGGAGTGCAGGCCAGAGTCTATGTGCACCACAATCACGCGTTTGCATGTCAGAGGTCACTTCCAGACAATTTACAGGAAACTTTTCATCAGCAGATATTTGTATAGAACTTAGAAACACACTTTAAGACAATTTAATTCAATGCAAATCATGAATGCACAGTCAGGTTGACTGGCATTGGGAAATAAAATGACTGGTGGCTGACATTTTTCAAATAGCAGATTTAATACATTTTGGTTATTTTATCAATAAAATAAAATATACAACAATCAGAATTTTTTTTAAATCCCTACTGATTATCACCAAAATGTTAAATTTAAACACTAATATATATAATATATAACATTTCAATTACAGGTAGTGTATTAAATCCACTGAATAAATATTGTGTGTATATTTTTTATATTTTAAACACATAAATACATATATGGAATTATGTAACATTTCAATAATGGCTCACTGTATATGTAATAGTACAATAATAAGTAATACTTTGGAAATTATTTTATAACAAATGTCAAAACCCTTTTTTCCAGAAACAAAAGCTTTAATTACCAAGTGAATCACTGAGAATATTAAAGTATGCAGTTTATTCATCGATCAGATTAAACCACAAAACCACACAAGTTTGAAATTAATATTCCAACTTTGTGTTTGGTTTGTTAAGTCTGGAAGTGAGCTGGAACACATGAAACCTATGAAACACACTGCTCCAGCACAGGCTGATCATTTGCATTTTCAAACAGTATCAATGCTGCCACACAAAGTGAGGACATCAAGCAGCCACACAATTAATGGAAACAAAATCTTTACTCTCATTTCTTTTATTTCAGTCAATAAGTGGACAGGTATTTACAAAACACATAGCCTGAATGACATGGGGGGGGGGGGGGGGTGACAAATCTGATTATTAGTAAGGTATGGTGAGCCTACAGCCAGACTATCACCATGGCAGGCTTCTTTAAGTCTAGCAAGTCACTGAAAATGAAAGTAAACAGAGGCAATAAGACAAGTAAAAAGCAAATAAAACTGATACATGTGTACATGGGTTGTTTCAAACTGGTTACTATATTGGTATTTATCATAGATAACTGACAACCAACAAGAGAGAATTACATGTCTCCATTATTGGACATTACCAGACCTCCAAATATCATGTTTAAAGGTATGAAGTTTAAAGAGCTGTAACTGCAGTTGTACTTTGAAAATTAATAGTAGTCCTCAACAGTGCATCCAGTGGTAAAAGAAATATATTAGGTCATGGATTTAGGCATTTGACAAGTCTCTGCTCGGTCCTGGGTGAGTTGCCAGACAAAGAGTGATTTGAAAACCCCAATAATTAGAGGGGAAAAAAAAAAGTCAAGGGTCCAAATCCTGCCCAGTACAGGGTTATGGGGGTCCCACACTGGGGGTGGGTTAGAGGCTCGAGGTCAACTGTCTGGTGCCTGAGCCGTAGCCCATGGGACCCGACCAGACTTAGCCCAAAGAAGCTAAGTAAACCACACTCCTCTGAGCTGAAGGGGTTTCGGTGCCTTCTGGATTGGGTCATGGTCAAAGGTCCTGGCAGTCAGATCCACAGCTTCAAAAATTAGCTTATTCAGGGTTTTAGCTTGCTAATGTTAATTTTTTTTTTGGGGGGGGGTCTATATGCATACATATGAATATATGTCTATGGTGGGGGTTGTCTGAAGCAAGGTCCAGGCGATGCCAAAGTGTATGAAGGGATGACACACCTATGTTTCAGGTATGTCCTATGGGGGGAGGACCCAGAACTTGCTGGTGAGATTATGGCCACGTTTACATGTCGTTTTGATGCATTTCAGCCTCCCGTCTACACGGGGTCTTTTCAGAAACACTCTGTGTTTACACAAGAACGCTTGATACGATGAAAACGATGTAGTTCCCACAAGGTGGCGGCGTTTTTTGCAAAGTTTGTTTACACAACACGCGCATGCGTGGAGGGACTCAGTAGGATGCGCCGCAAAGATTTATTCATTATTTACAAAATGGTCAATGTGAGAGTCTTTGTGGACTGACGACGAGTTTGGATTGCTGCTGCACACAACACTCAATAATAAAATGGCAAAAACACAAGAAAAGATCGACTGTGAATCGCGCTACTCGAAGTTTGCTGAAGCACTCGTGAACGAGTGTTGTTCATCGATTTGCGCATGTGCGGAAAACTGTGGCCATAGTGCCCGTGTGCAATTACCCCCGTTTCTAAAACTGTTTACACGGAAATGCAAGCCAGTGCGTTTCTGAAACGCTCCACTCTGGAGGCCGTTTCGAAAACACATCGTTTTCACGCCGTTCTCGTGTAAACGGGAGGCTGAAACGCATCGAAATGACGCCGTTTTCATTTTGAAACGGTGTCGTGTAAACGGGGCCGATATCTCTCAACTGGTTTGGGAATGACTCGGTGTGCCCCTGGATGAGCTGGTAGAGGTGGCCAGGGTGAGGGGAGTCTGGGCTTCTCTGCTTAGAGGGCTGCCCCGTAACATGAACCCAGCTAATCAGTAGAATCCCCCCCCCAATAAAAAAAAATTACACATACATACATGCATATATAGGTGGCATTTAACAGTTCAATTTGCATCAAATATATCCAGCGTGCACAAATTAAGAAAAACCCAAATACGATAACTGTGATACCCTCTATATCTGGCATCTAATGCAAAAATACTGAGCACCTGGCTTCATTGTACACCACTCTGCTCATCCAAAGCTGATGCAAGTAGGAGTTATATTATAATAAACAGCTAATACACATTTATAGCAAAATATAACAATATTACTATACAAATGATAAATCTGTTCCTGTTATAATATTTCAGGTTGATCATTTTAATGAAGTACAGTTTCTGCACAGATCTTGAATGCTTAAGAAAATCAGCTCTGCAGGGGAAATGTGACTCCGGCAGTTCAAAACAGTTAAACAGCTTTGAAGTTAACAGCGGAAGTATTCCATATGCAATAAAGGCCAAAACAGTTATAAAGGGCCCTTAGGTTTTCATGCCACCAGTGGGTTTTCATGTGTTAGCACCTCAGGCAAGTAACACATAATATAGAATCATTAAAGTTCCTTAAAACCTCAGTCATTTTTGTGGCTGACCCAGGCTGCAGTTGCCCTCCCAAACACTGTCAAATTCGTCCTCACATGGTTCGGGCTCATAGTAGCTCCGAGAGTTCTCATACAGGAAAACCTGCATATCTACTAGAGCTGGAACTATGCGGTTCCTTTTCCCACAAAGAACAGTACCTGATGAGCTGAACAACCTGTGACATGGAACGCTTGTGGCAGGAACACACCAATACTTTTGGAGCACCTTAGGAAGCGTTGGGAACAAGGGTGCATGGTTCGACCACCACAGCAAAGGGTCTTCATTCAGACCTAGAACCCTCTGTGACTTGTAGTTGCTCAGCTCCTCTACTATCTGAGCATGCAGCTCTTCCTGGCTCTGGTCTGCATCGGTCTGGCAAAATATGGCAGCCAAAGGGTTATCTTGAACTGAAGTGCTGGCAGAAGGTTCATTTAGAGGTCTCTGCTTTTTGCAAGGTGGCTCATCAGACACCAAAGAGAAATCATCGAGGCATGACCGATCTGAAATCTGCTTCTCAAGGAGTGCTTTGGCCTCCTCAATAAGAATACTCTCAACTTTGGAGCGTTCCTGAGTGGAAAGGAAAGGCAGCTTCTTATAACGAGGATCCAAAAATGTAGCAATGTTGAGGAATGTTGAGATCTCCTGTGATAACTGTGAATTCTGTGAATAAGTACTTGACAACACCTTGGAGATTACCTCTTTGGTCATGCTGATTTCTTTGAGGTCCCCGTCCTTAATTTTTAGGGTGGTGTTCAACAGCATATGAAGGACAGGCCTCACCATGCTAATGGTTGGATACCTACAAGAAGTGATCATGTTTGCCACAACTTTAAAGGGCTGGAGGACTTCAATCAAGCCCTCCAACAAGGCCCATTCAGAACCACTGAAGCTAAAATGATGGCTACTGGAACTCTCTCTGAGTGTTGTACTTACAGCAACCTGTTGCTCTTTCAGTCGTTGTAGCATTGCCAGTGTGGCTAACCAAGACCTGCCCCTGTCTGTGATGAGTGTACACTGACGAAGGCCGTGTTGCTTCTGTTTTTCTCGTAGTAGATTCATTGCAGGTTCTCTGTAATGATCAACAAGTTTGCGGCAACATCCCAGAAAGCTGTCGACTCGCGGCAGCTGGAAGGCTTCGTCCACTGCGTGATTTATTGTGTGCCCAAGGCAGGGCATTTCCACCGACAGATCCAGGAGGGAGCACGCTTTCACAATATCGACTGAACCATTTGTGGTGGCCCCGATGACTTTATGAGTTATCCCCCATTCAACAAAGGCTTCGTACATGGCTCTGGTGATATTCTCAGCTGTGTTGTCCTCTTGTACTTCAAAAGTTTTAAGGCATTTGTTGGTCATTGAAAAGCCAGTTGTACTGTTGTAATTAACTGAATGCACAGAGAGCGAAATATATGTTCTATTCTGGGTTTGACTTTGCCATAGATCTGTAGCAATGCCACAGTTCACAACCCCAGTAAGCTCATTAAAGACCACATTATGGGTACGGCAGTACACTTGAGGAACCATTTTTCCTACAAGGTCACTTTTGCTTGGGGGAGAATATCCAGGGTCGACAGTACTCATTAAGGTCTTGAAGGTAGGTTCTTCAACTACACATACAGGATATAACCCCTGACAGACGAAGTTGGTAATAGCTACCGTCAAATCATTGTGTCGTCTGTTTTCGTAGTCTAAGCTCTGCCTTACATTTGTTTCCTGGGACTGCTGCTGTGGAACTGTGGGCTCAGTCTTTATTCTAGAGAATACTGTAACAAAAGCCTCACGCATCTGATCTGTGTTGCTTTTCACAAACTCACTGAACTCTACGGGGTGGTTCTTTTCAAGGTGGTATGACAGGTTTGAGGTGTTTCCAGAATAAGCAATTTGGCTCATACATACACGACAGTATATCCTTTTCCAGTGCAATATACAGCCATCTGCATCTGTGTCAAAGCCAAAGTACTTCCAGACTTTGCTTTTTGCCCGTGGGTGTGCGACCAGATTGAGGCCAGAGCATGAAGGTCCTGAACTTTTACCCTCCATTGGCTCCTTAGGTAAAAAGTCCACCAGGATGGCTTCTCTTATCAAGAACCTAACAAGAATAGTGAAATAAACATTTGATTTTGGTGATAAACATTTGAAGTGTTTGAGAATTGGATTAGAATCCTTCAGACACATTTACATGCAAACAAGCAATTACAATATCAGGCTAAGCCAGGAATTCCCAGAACTTGGTTACCACTGATTCTGTAGTGTTTTTCACCAGTAAAACTAATGTAGCCTAATATAACAACGCCATGCTTTAATCAACCTTCAAGTAGCAGATAATGTTGTTACCCTTTTACATCAGCACCAGAAATAGTGAAACGAATTGCTCATATTTCATTCATGTACTTCATCCGTTAACTGCTGGTTCTAAGCAGTTATGATGCCACCTGTTATCTGGCAGACAACAGCATATCTCTCTGGCTCTAGACGACTGGCAGCCAAGGGAACTGCAGTTCTGTAGTACTTTGCAGTGGATAATGAACCCATGTTGGCTGCGTCAGAGTAAACTGATATAACTGTAATCACAGGAATGGAAAACTATCAACAGGCATGTGAACTTTAACCTCAAGGAAAGAACGTTACTGGCGCAAGCACCACCACAGCCAGCCACACTTGGTGTGTGTGCAATGTTATTCCCAAAGTGGCACATGTGATATGACTGAGTGTTTTCTGACTTTAATATGAGTAGTCAAACATTTTCTTCCATATAACTGACTAATAAATTAGCTGTCATTTATAATGTTCTGTTTTTGTTGAAAGTGGGGCTGATTTAATTTCACATGCACACTTTCATTTTCACTACAGATGAGGACAAAAGTATTAGTCAAAAATTTCCAAAGTGCTTTTTTTTTTTTTTTAAACAAAACAAGTACTTTTCAAACATAACATTTTTAAACATACCATTTTTCTTTAGAACGCATAAATTATTTATATTTGCACACAATAACAGAATTAGTTTATCTTGAAAAAATGAATTGTTGGCGCTCACAAAGCAAGAGACGGATATACAAAGTTATCACAGCATTTCCGAGTATTCAAGAACTGGAGTAAGAAGTATCATCAAGAAATTCAAAGAAAGCCACACAGTACAGAACAAGCCTGGCATAGTTAGAAAGTGAAAGATTTCAAAGACTCTCAAAAAGAAAATATATGAGAGAGATATCTAAAGACCCCAAAACAACTGCCAAGATACCAGTGAATGACTTAGCCAAGTCAGGAATTGTAGTCTCAAAGAAGACAAGCACTAGAACCCAGCCCGCAGGGTTGCAGATCAGGAAAAACTCTACTTCTGCAACAACAAAAAAGCCTTCAGGCCACACTCAAGTATGATGACAACAACCTGGAGAAAGATTATATGGAAGAAGATTCTTTGGCCAGATGAGACAAAACTAGAGGTGCTGCTTATGGTTGGAGAGAAGAATGGAGAGTCATAGAACCCAAAGAACAGCATCCCCACGGTGAAACACGGTGGCGGGAGTATTATGCTGTGGGGACGCTTCAGTGCGTCTGGAACTGGGAATCTTGTCAAGTTGGAAGGAATCATGAAGGAAGGAAGGAAGGAAGGAAGGAAGGAAGGAAGGAAGGAAGGAAGGATAGGCAAAGATTTTGAAAAGCAAACCTCAAGCAGTCACCAGCAAAGCTGGCTTCCATAGGGGGCTAATAATCCTATCCTCATCTATATTTTCACAATGTTGGAACCAAATTTTGAGTCTGTGTGGCAGTACGACAGTTCTATTTGTTTGAAGTTATTTAGCCCGGTATAAAAATGACTGCTACAGATCTTGCAAAAATAAATAAATATGTTCTTATTATTTGCAAAATAATATTCAACTGAATGTAAATTCTTCAAAGAAGAAGAAGAAGAAACATTCACTTGAATATTATTTTGAAAAATGAGTGCTATTTATTGTAACTACACAAAAAATGCAAGGATGTTATGTTGTCAGTGGGCTGCGTGAGCTTTACAGCGCCATGGGGGGTTGTGACTGAGGGTTTAAACATCAGCCTTCTGAACGGTGTAAATTTTAGCACTAATGATTAATATAAAACACTGCTTGAAATCTGTGCCATAGTTACAGTGTAACGGTATCTATGCTGATGCCTGATGTGCACCCCAAATACGCAATATTGCAATGATGCAGACAAAAAACAGGTTCAACTGGTAGCAAGCCACAAAAAAAATGCAGTATATGAATTACTGCAAAGATAAAGCCTCCATGAAACAAACTTTAGTAGGCTGTCACTTTATCTAACTTGTTCACAATTTTAATCCAAAGTCAGGATTTTGCAGAAAACATATGCAGTTAATTTTCATAGCTCTGACAAACCAGCTTCCATCAGTTCTGCTTTGGAAAAAAAGCATGAATTTTAGTGAAGGTAATTGAGGTACTGCTAATATCAAACAAAGCTTAACTGCTTTACAACAACACTGAAGTCCAGAACTCTAATAAGAGTCAGGTTGCTAAAGTGGATTTTTTTTTTTTTTTTGGCACTTAAATCAAAAAACAAGCAATATTTATCTTTTTGTACTGCTGCTGGATATTCCATGAAAAAGGAATGTAAAAAAAAGGAAACCCTCTCATTACTCACAGTCTTAAGAAGATTATACGGGTATAAACCCAGAAACAGTCCCCTCTTTGTCTTACAGTGTAGCGCATTAGCAGTTTCCCTCGTTAGCGTCACATGCTTTATTCAGTAAACTTGCTTTAGGCTTCTGGTTTTCAATAACACTACTTTGTTTATAAATGGGTTTTCAATAAAAAATAAAAAAAAACTGGCTCAAACTCAGGAAAAAGCAAGTGCTGTTTGAGGTAAAATATTTTCTGACCTATAGGAAAGTACTGGAATTAACTGTAAATAAAAGAAACCATAAATTACATTAACCATTTATGAAAGCAGAGTAAAATATTTGAGCTTTTTGTTGAGCAGCCACATCTAACGATATAATCTCCTGAGGTGCCATCCTTCATGAACTAGTCCAGAACTTTATGTTTTCAGAATATTAGCACCACCCTCCTGATAAATGAGAAGAAAAGGCCATAATTCTGTAGTATCATTCACAGTGCAAACCTGTATTTAGATCCCAGTATTCAGAAAATTGGAGAGAAACTATGGAGAAATGCACATGAAAACAGAATGCAGAGATATGCAAATTTTTAAAGCCTGTACTTCATTTGAAAAAAACAAAACAAAAAACATCACTGTTAATTCTGAGTATGATGCCAGCAACAGTCTGGCAAAGCTGTCTTTATAACTTTAGTTATAAGAGAGAGGTGGGAAGCGACAAAGTATAAATACTTTGAGTATTTATTTATTTGTAGGGAATGGAAATCAGCCAAGACAGCTCATGAAACATTGGGTTACACACAGAGCAGTAAACCTCAGAGCAGACACAGCAGCACAGGTCAGCTGATCACAACCTGTACAGAAAATCTACTGGAGTGAGTGATCACTGCTGTGATCCTTTTCAATGAAGTTGTATCAGTACTTCAATTTTTTTTAAGTATCTGAACTTCTGCTTAAGTAAAGAATGTCTGTACTTTCGCCACCTCACTTGTTTCAAAATGAGCAGATTTTTCTTGAAGAAAAAAAAAGACTTGTTTATGTTCTTTAGTTTTAAATACAGGTTCTAAAATGATCTGCAAATCACTGTATTCTATTTCATTCCTATTTCCCACAGCATCCCAATTACATTTAATGATTCTGAGAAAATTAAACTAAAAGTTGCAGCACATTCAAAGGGTTTGCTTTCATATAAGACAAACACAGTTCACTGTTTTAAGCATTCGTTTTGGGTTTTTTTTTTATGTAACCAGGCTATTATGGGCCATAAAGGTAGCTGCACTGAGTATATGTTAAGGCGAGTACAATGATTTACTCCACCATAATGTTTCAAAAGATGAAAGAATTTAAGCAAATCAAAGTCTTATGTCACATCTTTACTATAAACGCCTGGAAGTTCAGTGACTACAACATGTGAAGCCTCGTCCCTGGGACCGTTTGAAAGCTTATGTCTCATCATCTTTAAATGAGGCCATGTGTGAGCGCTTCATTTGCCAGAATAAACACGCATCAGTGTAACAAATGCATTTCAATATTTCATGTTTACAAAGCAAACTAGTGCTTCTGAAATTGAAACGTGCTGCTGGATCAAAAACGAATTTCTTTTTTATTTAGTTTGAATTACAGGATTATTATTATTGTGGCAGGGAGCTCTCAGATACCCTTAGCCTCATGATGCAGGAGGTATTCGTAGAATCTGACTGGTTGAACGGTCAGCCTAGCTGGTAAAATATAGGCCGCCAGCCGCTATTAAGAAGATTCCCATTTAGTAATGCTTTCACTGGCTACAACTTTTTGGAGATTATTGCTATTTTAATAGTTACATGTTCGGTCTTTCTCACACTATCTGGTGCAGAATTAAAGGGTACCAACGAGCTAATTGCGTGCTTCTCCTATGACACATTTGCAGTACTGGCTAGACCACAATATTAAAATAGTTCAGCGCCGTTTTTATTCCTTTAGATGCTTTTATCGATCAGCACGTCTGTGTGAAATCAGCACGTTACTTACGGACCCCGGCATACAAATGGGACATGTCGCTGGCATTAGAAATAAAAACTATTAAGACACAAATGAACAGACGGTCAGAAACCTTTGTGAGAAAGCAGCTGAGCTCACCTGGTAGAGTAAAAGAGCGGTTGAATATTTGATATATCAGAACTTTAACTCCACATAAGTACAGTTTGAAAAGAGGCACCAACAGCGACTGCAGGGACATCCTTCTGCTTCCTCCCGAACAGCTTCCGAGTCCCAACGTGCTTCGCGTTAATGAGTCCGGGTCGGCGCCTTCATGGGATAAGTCTGTCAGTGGTTCCGCCCTCAACACGTCACAACCTCGAGGGCGAACCGATCAGCACCAAGAAACATGATTTTAATGTTTTCCTCAGTACGTTTTATTTTCGGCTAAAGCTGTGCGTATTTCCCTACAGAATCATACCATCAAACATGCAAAACTTAAACATTTTAAAACAAATTCAGCAAAAAGATTATTTCATATATATTTAATATAAATTATATTCCATGCTCTGTTTCAGAGCCTTCTAATAATGAAAATATTTCATGTTGTGGCTCTGAACCAGGAAATAAAGACTTTTCATGTAGTGTTTCTGAGCCGGCGGGCCAAGCTGTGTGCTCATGGGCCAGCTTCCTTTGAGACTTTTTGTTTTGTGGCCGAGCCAGCACCTCAAAAGCTGTTCGTGTTCTTTCTGATGCTGAGCCCGTCCTCCCTGAGACTGTGAATGTTTCCCAACCAGTTAACTCTGAGTCTGTGTGTTGTGTAGCAGTGCCCACAACCACAGAGACTACTGTTTATGCTCCACACCATGCCCCTCCAGAGACTGCTAATGGGTCACAGCATTAGGAAGCCCCAGAGACTGTTGCTCCTCCTGGGACTGAGCACCCTGCACTCATCCTTGCTCCTAGGGTGGGGGTGGCCAGGGTCCTGGATGTACCTGCACCTGATTCTGCTCCCTGGGTGAAGCCCCAGCTTCAGCTCAGTCTCAGGGAGCATAAGGAGTCCACAGTCCACCTGAGCAGCCTCTGCAGTCAGAGGAGATGGCAGTGCGCCCTGCTCACACGCCCAACAAGCAGTGTAGCTGCCCTTGGTATCAATAACAAAAATGGAATGTCTCAGCGGGTGCTTAATCTTTATTTCTCATTTTTTGCATCTGGGGAAAACAAAGTTTACATCTGCGCTGTGAAGTTAAAATACAGGAAGGAGAAGGGATTAGTTACACACTTATATACAAAGCAAAATAAACAAAAACAAAACAAAATTTAAAATCAAAATACAAACAATTTATTAAAATACACATTAGACAGACATTACCATTTGGACCCACAAACCCCGAACAACAAATTCCAGATTTATTTATTTATTTATTTATTTTTAACACAAGGCAAACACACCTCATTCCACTACCGAGGAGCTATTTGTTTAAACCAAGGTGTCATCCATAGAACCAGTCTGCTTCCTTAAAGGCAGACAGTGATATAAGAATAGCCCAAAGCACTAACTGTAGTGGAAGTAAAATTCAGACAAACGTAAACTTACTGAGTATAAACATATAAAGACGTCTAACAACAGCAGAAAGCTGGGGGGAAACCCAGGAGACAGATTACTGATGAACCTGTGATGACCCAGACAGCAGCAGGTGGATATGCCCTCGGGCCAGTTTATGTCAGTTCCTTTATTTGAATATATATTCTGTAGAAATTTAACCTACAGATGGAATAGCACCCTCACTTTCTGCCATTACTGGATAAAAGTGCTTAATGCCATTGAGAGAAAAACTGCTTTAATGTTCCCAGTTTAAGCATTTCTAAACTGGTCTAATCACAGGAATACTTACAGTAACTGTAACTAAGAACAGCACTGAAAACATGATGAACTGCACACAAACACTGGGCAGAAGACCCAGGACCATGACAGCGTCACTGATAGACCACGCCTCAGCAGAGATGTTTCACTGAATTACTGTTAAAGGTCAGAGTTCACTCACAGTTTGACATTCAACTTAAAAAAAATGGAGGGCAGCTTTCCAGGTCTGTAATGGTAAATGGACTGGTTCTTATACAGCACTTTTCTACCTGAGCACTCAAAGCACTTTATACAATGCACACTATGTGAAGGTAAACCAATAAGAATTATAGATTTGAAATATTTCTGTACCGTTTGGGCAGAATGAGCCTTTTTAAATCAAGAACACAGATCATGTTGGGAAAAATTAAGCCATTATGAACGGATCCAGATGGGATGAGCTGGGAAATGACTGGACCTGAACTGGATCTGGGCCTTGTCTGGTGTGAATCAGTGATCCTGATCCGCTTTGGATCCCTCCTGCTGCGCGGGTGGACTCGGACACGTGTTACTGATCCGTTTGCGTGGGGGTGAATCTCTTTCACTGGAAAATATGTTGAGATTCATACTCTGAATTTCAGACACCAGAACTTTCAAAAACAACATTCACATTATTTTTTCTTCACTCAAACATTCCATCATCTCCAGGATCAGACATTTTTCCATCAGTGAGCTTTTCCTACACGACCACTGATCAGTGATCAGTGATCAGTGTGTTCTGCGTCTGAAGCTTCATCCAGATCAGTGTAACAGTGATGCTACAGTAACTACAGTAAATGTTTCAGAGGAGCTGACTGACAGCTGCAGCTGCCTCATTATAAATGCGTGACATCATCACTGTCTCTGTCCTTACAGCCTGTTGACGAGTGAACGACTGTAAAAGCTTCATGTTACGCACAAAAATAACAAACTAACGTCTTTCAGTGCTTGTAGAAACATAAACGTCTGCAGATGAATTCGCTCCTCTGACGCTCTGACAGCGACAGGTGGTTCAGGTGCAGCAGGAGGGGGCGGAGTCAGAGAGACACTCAGAGTTTGTTGGATAAAACCTGCCAGCGAGCAGGTTAGGGTCACAGAGTCTGTTACCCCGGTAACTGTTCACAGACCCAGAGTTTTTAGCTAACCCTGCTTCCTGAAATAGTTACTTAATTACTTCTAAAAATAAGCAATCAGTAAAGTAACTAAGTTACTTTTTAAAGGAGTAATCAGTACTCAGATTACTTTTCCAAGGTAACTATGCCATCACTGCAGCCTACCAGCTGATAGCTGCTACATGCTCACAGCTTAGAGACATCCCTGCAAAGTGTGAGTTACGCACTCATTCTGGTGACGTGTCCCCCTCTAAAAATAAGCACTCCTAGCAGCAGCTGTCACAGCCAGCTCACACCTAAGACATGCTTTTTTCAGCATTAGATTTTGTGCAATCTGCAGTAAATTGCATGGTGCAAACTGTGTAAATCATGTTTGTGTGATTTATTTAAATAATCTCCTCCTGAAAGGGAAACTCTTACAAATACATATGACATAGGACCATACTCCTGTCCACAACCTTCAGTCACAAAACGAACACCTTTACTAAATAACAATAAAGGCTTTGTGCAGCCACAGTAAACCTGGCCCTATTAACATCCCAACCTTTGTAATGAAGGGATACTTTTCACAGGCTGTTCTCATTTAAATGACCTGCATAAAGCAACAGGGTAAGAACATGTGGTGAAGTAAGATGCATATTTTGTAGTGCATTTTCTGCACATTGTAGTTTTAACATGGCAGACATTTGGCATCACACTCTTAAGGAAACCAGTGTAAGGTTGTTCAGATTCTTAGCATACCACTCCAATCTTTTCATAAGTCCTTATCGTTTCTCCTGCATTGCCTTGACCTAGATGAAAAGGTCATCCAGGAAAAGGAGATAGGAGACACTTTTGGAACTCACCCAAGGCAAACATACTCGGGAGTTGATTGAACTAACTCTGATCAGCTGTTCTGGAACAGGAAACT
Source organism: Cichlasoma orientale (assembly GCA_034780415.1). NCBI lineage: Eukaryota > Metazoa > Chordata > Actinopteri > Cichliformes > Cichlidae > Cichlasoma > Cichlasoma orientale. The sequence goes on along the minus strand of JAVDPK010002491.1, from coordinate 342,486 downwards.
CAGAGTTGCCGATCTCAGAGTTAATCAGTCGGTTTATTTTTGAACTGTTTGTTGAACATGCTTCCTGGAATAGGGCCCTGGTAACTTTACTAAATAAAACTTAATAAAACTCTCTTAACATTATGCCAATCTCTGGAGTCCTGCACTTGAGTCCTAACCCTGTCTGCCATGACAAAGTGCATCCTTGTGTCTCTCAAATAAATCTGGAAACTGAGTCTTCATTTACTCAAAAATATCACAAGATTTGTGGTTCCACTTTCTGATAAGACACAGTGTATAAAAGGCTTATGCAGATGAGCAGATGAAAACTCACACAAACCCCCGCAGCTATGTGGATATGAAGCGTATAAGTGTATATTAAAAAGTCACAAATACTGCCTTGTCTGTACTGACATTTAATGAAAGCATTTAACCTTTTCTGTAGCACAGATGTCAGGACTTTTTGTGAACATCCGAGCTTCCAGGAACTGCTAGCAGGGCTTCTTTAACCAAACTGATTCATATCTGTGCACTACAACTCTCTCTGTGTTCTTTCTTCACACCAAGAGCTGAGTATCTCTGGACCATTGTTTCTTTATTAAATTCCATTCAATTTTATTTGTATAGTGCCAATTCACAACAGTCAGTTGTCTGAAGGTGCTTCATATTGTAGGTAAAGACCCTTCAATACTGCAGAGAAAACCCAACAGTCAAAATGACCCTCTATGAGCAGCACTTGGCGACAGTGGGAAGGAAAAACTCCCTTTTAACAGGAAGAAACCTCCA
>JAVDPK010002491.1:330401-341509 GCA_034780415.1 Cichlasoma orientale | reverse complement strand
GAAATCTGCTCTCTCTTTCTAGTCCCTGTCAGTCCTCTAGCTGCAGCATTTTGGATCAGCTGAAGGCTTTTCAGGGAGCCTGAAGAACAGCCTGATAATAATGAATGACAATAGTCCAGCCTAGAAGTAATAAATGCATGAATTAGCTTCTCAGCATCAGTCCGAGACAGGATGTTTCTAATTTTAGAAAGCTCGTGGTGAACAGTTTTTGTACTGATGTTCATACCAGAGAAGGTCAACAGAGCATTGGCGACTTGTATGCACAATGCGCCTCAGCAGTCAGTGACCCAGCTGCTCTATAACGTTATATGGTCTGCCTTTACATGGCTGAGTTGCTGTGGCTCCTAAATGCTTTCACTTTGCAGTAATACCACATACTTACAGTTGATTGTGGAATATGCAGGAAGGAAGATATTTCACAAAATGCCCTGCTGCAACGGTGGCATCCTACTACAGTACCGCACCTGAACTCGGTTATCTCTTTATAACGACCTGTTCTTTCACAACTGCTTGTAAAGGCAGATTGCACAGCTGGGTGATTGGTTTTATACACCTGAGGTAATGGGACTGATAACAGCTCAATTTAAAGGTTAAGAGAAGTGGCCCTATACTTTTGTCCATTACATTTATTACACATTAGACAGCACAACTCGCCAGGTTAACTAAACTGCCTGCTGGCATGCACGTCACAGACTAGATGAATGATGATTGAGCTCCATCTCACAGTGTAACGGGTGCAGTCAGCATGGATGGCTACTAGAGTTAGCAAAAGCAGTCTGTGAGCACACGTCTCCACAGGTCTGGAAAGATTAAGATGTGTTTAAGTGAGTGCTGTTTATCATTTCTCACAATGAAGGACAGAAGCACCAAGTTCAACAGTGTGATTCGGTCATGTGGTTTAAACAGATATTGGAAAACACCAGAGCTCTATGGCACAAATGACTTCATTAAGTAAGGCTGTGGATGCACAGACAGTTCTTGTTAGCACAGAACGAGTCACCACTCCATCACAGGACTGAAAAATGCAACCACATACTCTCACATTCAGTAGAATCACCAGTTAGCTTAGCAAGCATGTCTTTGGTCTGTGGGAGGAAACCCACAAACACAGGGAGAACAGCCACACTTCACACGGATAGCCCCCACATCCAGTCAGGCAGCCAGTCCCGTCCATGGATGCCTGGTTAAAACTCCCTTTAACAGGAAGAAACCACCGGCAGGGTCAGGGAGGGGCAGCGATCTGCTGCGACCAGTTAGGGGTGAGGGGAGGAGACAGGACAAAAGACACTTTGGAAGAGAGCCAGAGATTAATATAACTAATGACTGACTGCAAAGCAATGTATAAACACAGAAGTAGTGAAAAGAGGTGAGTGAAGAAGAAACACTCAGCAGCCTAGGTCTATTGTAGCATAACTAAGGGAGGGTTCAGGGTCACCTGATCCAGCCCGAACTATAAACTACATTAAAAAGGAAAGTTTTAACTCTAATCTTAAAAGTGGGTGTCTGTCTCCCGAATATAAACTGGGAGCTGGTTCCTGATCTTGTGTCAAAGCTTTAGAAGAGGCAATTGGAATGTTTTGTTTTGCTCGTAGGTAGAGAAATCCCTAATTGAAAGAGTTAATTGGTGAATTCTTGTGTGGTTTATTCTGGGGGAGGGGCTTAGGTTTGATAAGCCTGGGTCAATGCTCCTGAGCATTAGAGAGGGTGGCCTAGTGTGTTGGCTAGCCTTTGGGTTTCTTTGGTTTAGTAAGTGATGGGAAGTTTGGCTCTTTAGGCTCGGCTCCCAAAGAAGAGCCGGCTCTTCAGCTCTCAAACGGCTCTTTGCTTATCATTTGTAGCCTCATATTTTAGCCTAAATAAGCAAAAATGAATGGTTTGTGTGTTCAGAAGCCCCTTTGCCTTTTTATGATAAACTTTATAATTGCTTTATTTGTCCTGCTAAAAAAATTCTTACTTTTGTTTAACATTTTAAATAAACCTTTAATGGCACACAGGACAAACAAACACACTGACTTATTTTGCTTTGTAGGACAGGTTATAGTTGCAGTTTTGGGGAGGGCGCAACAGTTGTTGGTTCGGGACCAGAATCACCAGGGTCAGTAGATGGACACCTAGCTCTCCTCCAACTGCACCAAGGGACGGACAGTGCTTATACGTTGGTGCAGGTTTGACGGCACTCTGCTCTGCTATTTCCAAATTCCTTAAATTGCAGCCAAATGCAGCTTCTTTTACAAGTATCGCTCATATTCACGTTTTTGCACCTCTGTCTCCCACTGTCTTGCTGTCTGTACGTGGACTACGCCAACGCACGGTGGAACATCTATCTCCCCCTCTGCTTTAACATAATGGTATAATCCCACGTCCCCTGTGTGACTGGCTGCATGGTGTACCCATCAGTTCTGCCCCTGTCCTTGGGTTTGTTAGCAGAGCTGATGAGGCTCTCATTCAATGGGAGTCGGCTCTTCTGATTTATTATGAAGCATCGGCTCTTAGAGCCAGTTCTTCTTCAGACGACACCTCACTAGATCACGGCCTGTGGGCACCTCTTGGATGAGATGTTCTGGGCATGTTCTACCTGGAGGAAGCCCCGGGGCAGACCCAGGACACGCTGTGTCCCCCCCGGTGAGTTGAAGGAGGTGGTTGGGGAGAGAGAGGTCTAGGCTTCTCTGCTTAGGCTGCTGCCACCGCGACCCAGCCGGGATAAGCAAAAGAAAAATGGATGGATGGAGTGCGACATGCAACGTGACCGAGTGGTCAGAGCAGCAGAGGCGTGCAATGTGACCAAATGGGCGCAGCGGCAGAGGCATACTATAAGATCGAGTGGGCGGAGCGGCAGAGGCGTGCAGAGGGTGACACCACCTATTTGGAAAATCCCTGTTTTCCACTTTTCGTTTGGCCATTTTTGAGGGTGAGGCTAGCTTAAATGCCATTTTGTGCTGGCCAATGTTTTTATCTGCTGATCACTGATCAGTGTGTCATTGGCCACGCTGGAAAAGGGGTTAGTGTACAGGTCTTGTCATGCTGTTGCAGTGCATTGTGGGATTTGTAGTATAATTGGTGATTGGTGTTTGGTGGTGGTCGGAGGGGCCATAGGCACGAATTGGCAGCCACACTTCTGTCAGACTGCCTCAGGGCAGCTGTGGCTACATTAGTAACTTACCACCACCAAGTATGATTGAGGTGCGAATGAATAGTGCATGAAATTGTCAGGTATCTTTGAGTACCTTGAAAAGCGCTATATAAGTCTAATGCATTATTATTAATATTACATAGAGGCTACATGTGAGAACACTGAGGAAAATTAGTTACCTAAAATGTAGTAAACTTTGGACAAATTTTAATGTGATAGCTAGAATATAGACTGTGCAAAGTCATTAGTAATTAATAATTTTTACACATATTTTAAAAATAAAATCCGAGGAGTCCTTTGGGAGCTTAAAGAGCCGGCTCTTCTTTGTGAGCTGAGCCTAAAGAGCCGGCTCTCTGAAAAGATCTGAACTTCCCATCACTAACGCACTGATCTTGCATTGATCGATGGAAAAGTTTCTGTGATGCCACAAAACAAAAAATAAACAAACAAAAGACGTTGTCCGTTTCATATCCTTTGCGAATTCATGTTTTGATTTCAAATGGAATAAAAATAAATATAATTCGTTTTACACTGTATAGACTTGGAGTATAAAATGAAAATCCGTTTTTCAGTATGAATATTTCTCAAACGGTATAAAATGACGGAGGATCACATACACTAGATGGCGCACGTGCTTCAGCTGAAGCTGCTGGATCAGCTGGTATCCTGAACCCTCGGGCTGAAGCCAGAAACGGCTCTTTATGACTCATCCCATGAGACACCTCCCCCGCGCTAAAAAAAACCCAAAAAAAAAACCAAGCCAAATGTTATGCTCCAGAGCCCCCTGTGCCCGAGCGTAATTATAAAGTTTCTTAAACAAAATCCAGCGTATCATGTTACAGGCAAACTTTTCTTCTGTGTATAAAGTCAGAGAAGAGTGAATGAGCGATGCAAATATGATGAAATATTAGCAATATTCATGCAGACTTTTCCATTAATACTAAAGACCTTGAGTCACTTCATCTGCCTTCACAGTATCCACACGGTGCAAATGATGTACTTTATCCGAGTACTTAAGTGAGCCGTATGGCTGGTAGCAAAGATAAGAACTGTAATATTTATATCGCTTGGTGTAATTTTTGGGGGGCAGGCACAGATGTTGTTGGGCCGCGCGTGCTTTCTGTTTACGCACGTCGCGCCCGTCTGAGTGAAAGCAGGGCGCCCTATCAGGCGCTGCCACACCCAGTCTGTACTTACAGCAAAGTTGAGTCCCGAGCTGTAAGGAGACACCAGCTCCTCTGTGGCTCTCTGTGTCGGGCTGAATACCTGTTAGCTAACGCGCTGCACACGCGGTGGAAACAAAGACGCAACATGAAGTTCTGTTTAAGGATTCTTCTCCTGTTTTTTCTGGTTACTGGAACAGTAACGCAAGATTTTGGTGAGTTGATTACTGTGATTATTATGTTATGGAGATGGTGTATTTCTGTGTACTTGCCTTTTAAGGTGCTGAGAGATGATTTTGGCTAATTAAACTGTTTTCTAGCTGCTTGCTTGGACCTGTAACAAAGTTGCATTATCTGAAAGTAAACTTTAACGAGTCATTTTAAAAATATTTGCTGAAACAAAGCGGGATTGTGCCCCTGCTCTCTGAGCTCTGCTCTAAAAGGAGAGATCAGTATGATTATAAACGCCTCAGTGCGCTCCTCACATCTTCCACTGCATTTACCTGGAAAAACATTTACTTAATGCCAAAGTGAAAATCTAGAAAAATCCAACATGGCATCCGCATTCAACACTGAACAAAGAGCTGGATCTCAGTTTGCGTCTGTGTGTTCACGATGTAAAGAGCTGCTGTGGATAAAGGAGAGTGAGGCTGTGTGGTTTATTGTGAGGCCCACCAGTAAGGTGGGATCAAATGAGGTCAGATCTCTGCACCGCCAGGATAAAAACCCCTGGGTGGAAAAAGTTTATTACACGAGTACAGTGTCCTCAGTGTGGTCCTAGGCTCTTGTAGTTCTTCTTTGGGTAGAACATGGAAAGAGCTGACTCAGCTGAGATTTCCAGCATTTTTCCTTTTTTGGAATCAGTGGAATTCCAGAACTGGAAACAGTTTGTTACACAGTAGCGTGTGGGTAAGGGGAAAGGATGCTGTTCATTAGGATGAAGTAAGGAGTTTTATTGTCATTAACTTACACGTGAAGTTTGAGTTGCCTGCAGGAAAGGATCTTAAAGGAGGCCTTCACATGTGAATGTGTGGGTGTTTGAAGTGGGGCTGTAGCTAGTTGTGTTCATTCGTTTTTGGACAGGCGGGTTAAGTGTTTGGACTGATGTCAGAAAATATTCTTAAACCCAAACTGATGTTTGTTCTGTTTAACCAGTAGTGTCCAAGTCCGTGCTTTTCCAACAGAAAACTGAAAAATCCACCATGTATCCATCCATCCATTTTCTGCTGCTTATTTGGGTTTGGGTCACAGGGGCAGAAGTCTAAGCAAAGAAGCCTAGACCTCCCTTTCCCCGGCCACCTCCTCCAGCTCATCCGCCACTCCAAGCCATTCCCAAGTCTGGGGTCTGCCCCGGGACTTTTTCCTGGTAGGACATGCCTGAAATACCTCACCTGGGAAGTTGGCTCTTTCTGATGTGGAGGAGTAGCAGCTGTACTCCGAGTCTCTCCTGTAGGGTGAGGAACCCAGTCATATCTCCACAGCGTCCGCATCACTGCAGACACCTGGACAATCCGCCTGTCAATCTCCCGCTTCATTCTCCCCTCACTTGTGAACAAGATGGCGAGATACTTGAACTGCTCCATTTGGGCAACAACTCATCCTTGACTCATAGTAGGCTCACCAGCCTTTTCTGCCTGAGGGCCGTGATCTCATCCCAACCACTCCACACTCGGCTGCAAACCGCCGTAGTGTAAGCTGGAGGCCACTGCCTGATGAGGCCTGAAGAGCCACATCACCTGCGAAGAGCAGGGACGACCCTTCTCAACTTGGCTGTACCTAGAAATTCTATGCATAAAAACTACGAACAGAATCAGTGACCAAGAGCAGCCCAGGCAGAATCCAGCTGTCACTGGAAATGAGTTTAACTTACAGTTTGCAATGCACACCAAGCTCTTGCTGCGGTTGCACAGGGACTTTAATGGCTTGCAGCAAAAGGCCAGTCACCCCGTACTCCTTGAACATCGCCCACAGGATGTTCTGAGGGACATGGTTGAATGCCTTCTCTTCCTCACGCAACCTTGAGAGGAGTAAAAGCTGGTCCATTGTTCTAACAGCCAGGATGGGAACTGCATTGCCCCTCCTGTCTGACTAATGGATCAGCTCTCCTCTCCAGCAGCCTGGCACAGGCCTTCCCAGTGAGGCTGAGAAGTGTGATTCCTCTGAAACTGTCTGCTAATCTAGAGGCACTGTCCCTGATTTCCATTGCAAAGGCATGCCAACCAACACAGCCCTACAATATCCAGAGCCTGGCCGACTTAGTGGTGAAAGCCGGCAGCCATATACATATACCGCGGTGCGGGCGGCGCAGGTTCGAGTCCCGGCCTGTCGCCATTTACCGCGTGTCTTCCTCGTATCTTACCCTCGTTTCCTGTCTCCCTCCACCATCGATAAAATCTGCTGTGGCCAAAAATAAAAAGAGACTTCGACTGCAAGTCAGCTGTATTTAAAGTGAGCTGCCCTTTTATTTTTCATACTTCCTGTATGAAACACAATGAGAGCTGGTACCATAAACCACAGGCATGCTTTCTAAAGTAGATGGCACGCACTTGAGTAACTCAGGCTTTCCACTTTACCCAGAGCTGAGTGTAATACTTTGCACATTTAAATATTTTATCTGGATCATGACTGTAACGTAGGGAGCTAGGGGCCAGTGTGGGGCCACTGGGGCCACAGGCATGTTGGCTGGAAGTCAATGCGCTTTCATTATTTACTGTGAAACAGCATCTGGATCAGTGAGAATGCTGGAAGGTACAAAAAACAGGGTGTGGTAACAGGAGAGGAAAAAAGAAGGAATCAATGTAGAAATAAGTAACACTGGTTGGTTTGGAGGTCATAGTTCCAGCAAACAGTCGCTCAGAGTAAAAGCTGTCGCGCTGCAGTTCGTCCCTGTGCCTGTTATTAATACACACTGTAATCCGCTGCCATTCGAGCAACATTTACTGAAGACGCTGCCTCATAATCCAACGGGTGCAGCATTACTGTGTTTCACTGGCTCACTGTCAGTGAACTCTATGTGGTGGCCACAGTTTAACAAACAAAAACACATAGAGCAGTCGGACCATTTCCATGACAGTGTGCCGCTCCGAGGCAAACTTTCAACTGTGTGTGTGTGTGTGTGTGTGTGTGTGTGTGTTTGTGTAGTACAAGATCAACCGGTCCATGAAGTGCTGCAGTTGTGCAGCCGCCCAGGCAAAAAGTGTGCCAGACAGCTCAGTTCCCGTGGTGACTCATGCCTGAGAGCTGCTTGGCGTGTCAGTCAGTGTTGCCTTAGCAACCAGTAAATACACTGTATGACTCGATGCAGCATGCAAACACAGAACACATGCATTTCACAGCCAGCGTGCTCCTTGGGGGCCTGTGTGGGAGCACTGTGGGCGCATCCACACAGTCCACAGTGGTCAGCTCACTGTGGGCCCAGTACTGGTGTGAAATATAGGACACATCTGTTCCCTGGACTGTGGGGCCCAGATGTGGACCCCAGTGGGGCATGCACACAGTATGCTCACAGTCTAGGTGTGGGCTGCCCTACTTGCGCCCTACCTGTGGCCTACATTTTATTGCCTATACAGCAGCCCACAGTGGGCTGCCCACCTAGACACGCCCCACATTTCATGTCAGTACCGGGGGCCCACAGTGGGCAGTATTGGTATGGAGTGTGAACCAAAATGTTGCTCCAAAAAAACCATCTTTTATCCACTCCCTTATTCAAAAGGGGTCACCACCTATTGGATTTGGCAGCTTTTGCAGCAGATGCTCTTCGTGAGTCTAAGAGATTTCCGCCTCCTCCCATTGTCAAACCAGGGCTTTTCTGCTTGTTAGTCAACCATGTCAACAGCAACAGTGTGCAGCTACTGGCCCTCAGCAAAGGAAAGAAACCCTCAAGATTGATCAAAAAAGTCAGCCTGTCTCAGAAAGTGGAATTTGGCTTTTTGAGCTCTTGTGCAGCACATGAATAAAACCCAGTTTAACGTGTTTTAATTACTACGTTTTGAATAAGTCACCATTTCTCACATATTTCTGCCAGCGTATTAAAACATGTTGTGTCTTTGATCTTTTCCACGATTGTCACACTTCCTGAATGCTGTTTCCTCGTTATCAATAATGTGTAAGAAAGCGTGCTCATGCAGTGGGCAGGTGTGGGTTGAGTATGGGGCTGTGTGGGCGGGGCAAACGCACACAGCCCACTGAAACCAGTGCGTCCGCTGTTATGTTGTAATGCTTTTTGTCGTGTCTTCTTCACACAGACCTGCTCGATGCTCTCGATGACGCTGGTGAGTGGCTGTCACATTTGGTTTTTAGCATCTTGTTTTGTTGTTTGAGGCTGCAGAGTAACGCTGCTCATTTCATCCTGTTCTTCAGCACCGACACCTGCAAAACCCAAGGAGGCGCCGAAGGCACCGAAGGACCCCGGTCTGGATGGTTTGTAGCTTTTCATTTGTTGCAGCAGAGCTTTGAGGACACCGTCACTTTGGGATTGAGCCGTGTGTATGATGCTGTGTATTACACACACGATTCGCCATCTTTTTATGCCTTCATGTGGCCTGAGGTGTGATCTTTAGTCCGTCCCATTGTCTCGAACACAGTATTCAGCACTAATTAATGATAAAGTAGCAGAAGGAAGACTGCAACTTGTCCTCAGGAGCTCATTGAAAATTTTGGCGCTATGCTCAGTAGAAACCAGAGCAATGATTACAGCATTAATCAGCTGTGTGAAGAGGCAATACTGCAGCTTGTCTCCTGTTAGACAAGAACACAGTTAAACATAGTTGATGTGACTGAAGAGCTTTAATAAGAAGATGCCAAACTGAAAATTGGAAGCTATCTGAATGTTTGAGGACTGTGATATAAAGCACTTTAAACATGGCTCCTTCAGCCTGTGCCTCAGTGCCTTCTAACATTGACATTTCACTTTCCCCTCCAATTAAGAGGAGTTGGCGAAATGTAAAGAAAAAGTAGGGGGCGTGGCCGGATGCGGCCCGCGAGTTTGTGACCCCTGGTTTAAACTAAAATAAAAGAGTGTAAGAAGTACGCAGCAAAAACAATGTGATAAATATAGACTTGAGTCTGACGTGCTGCGCCGTCTGATTAACAGATCAAACCTTGTCTTTCTCCTTCAGGTGGCCTAGACCTTTCTGATGCAGTTGGACCAGGTAGATACATGTGCAGAGTCTTATGGAATGTCCCTTGTATTTAATTTTGTTAAACCTTCCCTTGAGAAGCAGCTGAAGCATGATTAACATAACGAATCATCATTAAAAACACAAATCTATGTAGCCATAACAGGAGCTTGCTCTGCAGCTCACACGCTAGTCTAAAAGAACTGTGATTGGTCAGATTCTGCTTTCTTGAACAGTGTCTGAAGCTGAAAGCTGTTCCTCTCAGACCACAAAATAAAAAAATAATAAAAATATTCTGCGGTGTTTTCATTAAGTACTAGTTATTAATTGGTTGTCATTTGTGTTAAATGTGATTTCTTCTCTTTGATGAAATCCATCATTTTTCTGCAGATGATCCACAGCCTAAAAAACCCAAGAAACCAAGTACTGCAGATTCTGGTAGGTTCTCTTTAACCTTCGGCGCTTTTAATGCTCCGGTTTAAAGATGTATTCTTTTGTTGGAAGAAAACTGATGCTATCATGGATTTTACATGTATATAAATGAATAAGCATCATTTGCACAGTGTTTGAACTTTGACCTTTTTCACATTGCAGGAGATGCTGGATTTGATTTGGAGGACGCTGTCAAACCAGGTGAAGTAAAACTCCAGCTGATGATCCTGGTTGTTGTGGACTAGCAGTAGTCAGAGTTGGGGAACATTTCCTTCACACATCAAAAGGCTGCAGTTGTGATTCTTCTCCTCATCTGACTCACAGCTGTTTTTGTTTTTATGTGACGTGAGCTCCTCAGCAGCTGGCACTGACACATACTGTTGGCCGGGCAAAAAGTTACGCAGATACATCCACAGTGTGAAGGCCATACTTTCTAGCTGACCTGACACAATCGTAGGACTGAATACTTTCCACTAGTACACATCTGCAGCTGGAGGGGAACAGAAATATTGTAAATTCGCTTGTTGGAGATGATGGAGAGGGAAAATATGGTAACATATGTAACAGTAATCAAAGGCTTATTTGGAAAATGATTTCTATCCATCCAATTTCTTCTGCTTATCCAGTTCAGGGTGGTGGGGGAGCTGGAGCCTAGCCCAGCTATCATAGGGCTACACCCTGGGCAGGTCCCTGTTGCAGTAACTGATTTCTCCCCCCAGCGCCTTACCTACCACCTTTCTTCTTTTCAGGCCATTTATTTTAATGGGTGACTTGTCTAAATGTTACCTATAGAGAAGCAGGAGATGTTTTGGTACACACTGTAGGTGCAAACACTGATTTAATGATTCTGGGAGGGTTAGAGCATGCTACCTGATGGATTCTGATCGAACCGTCTGCTCCATCCTGTTGTCACAGCTCAGGCTGGCCGGCTAAAACAGACCTCCCCCAGCTGGTCCCAAAAGTTGCCACTGTTGTGGGTGAAGCTGTCAAAAATTCTGAGTCTCTCATATAGTCTGTGACTCAGTGCTGACCGTATCTTTAGGGTTAATCATTTAATGCTGCATACAGTAGTCATGCTTCATCCTAAATGTAAACAAATCATTCTGGTGATTTTGGGTGGTGATCACATGTACTCAGCGGTACATGTGTTGCTGTGCTAACTTGCCTGCTATAGCAAACTACTGTTTGCGTCCTGCAGTTGGGCCCTCTGTGTGCCACAGACCATAATCCTGCTTTCTTACTGTATGTGTTGGCACTCATAATGTC
>JAVDPK010002491.1:310944-321263 GCA_034780415.1 Cichlasoma orientale | reverse complement strand
CAAATTTTATGACTAATATATTATCAGCGACCTCCAAGCTCCAAAAAACTAAGGTGAAATATTTTTCATGCCAGAGGCTTAAAATCTACTGAGAACTGTAATTATGTCAACAGCGAGCTGACAGCGAGCCAGACTTGTTCCGTGGGAGTGTGGAGTGATGGAAAATGCCTCGGTGGAGCTGGACCGGTGTCGTGCCAAAGATCACTTTTTGGCACCACACTGGCAACAAAGGGGCATTAGGGCAGCTGGCGGAGGTCGAGTGCGTTGCACAACATTTGTCAGCGCTCGCTTTGTGCTGGTTGAATGACCAGTTGAGCAAACAGGTAGGCTGCAGCCCTCCGCTGTGTTTCAGGCCGGAAACACGGACTGAGCCGCGAGTCCGTGCCGTGCGGTCAGACTCATCCGCTCAGTATTTAGGAACGCTTCACCATCAGCTGTCCTCTGCTCTGGGCCGTCGTGATTGGCTGCTCCCACAGGACTGCAGGAGTGGTCTTGTGCGCACACGTGCAGCATATTCCTGGTCTCCTCTGAGGACGCGCAGCTGGCAGGTTTGCAGCAGGGTTCTGTCATCAGAATGTCAGGTAGGTGACTGCTTTAGAGGTCAAATGATTCGGTCACTTTATCGCGTACGACTCCTCAGCTTGTTCTACTGAAGAATGAGACGCACCGAGGCCCGCGTGACCTTCTTCCCACAGGTTCACTTAGTGTAATGAATAAAGGCTTCCGACCTGAGTTATATTCTCTCTGGGTAAATAATGCATATAGAAAATAATGCAGTCATGCTCCCTGCTGCGCGACTGTCTCACAGTGTGCAGGGTGAAATTTAACACTACATGCAGACAAAGGTTAACATGCTTGTGTGTCTGACTGCAGGCCAGGAATATGAACCCGGGACACTCTTGTCATAGCGGTACATTTGGCATGAACTCAGCAGGAGAACCAGCAGTGCTGCTTTGCTCCTTTGTTTCAGGAGACCTCCAGAGAGAGACGAAGTGTTTGAGACATTTTAAAACCGCAAACTGGACATTTTATTCAATTTCAAACATCAAAGTATGGAAACATGAAGGCTCTTAAAGCCGACTTCATTCTAACAGAACAAAAATGAATGGGGGTCAAATCCATTTCATCTTTTAACCCCAAAGGAGTGAGAGCGTTTCTGCCATCTTCTAATAATGGCAGAGGTAAACTGTTTCCTTTCCATTAATACAGCAGAGCTGCATCCTGCTCTGCAGCATGCAGGATGATGATCTGCTCTCCAGGTTAGATCAGGTCGTCCACAGGTTCTTCTGATCAACGAGACTTGATGCTTAAAGCTGTTCTAGACAGAAACATGAAACTCTTAGCTAAAATGAACGTTGAATTAGAAAAGCTGGAGAACATAAAACAAACACAAAGATTTGCAAAGCTCAAACCCAGGTTTTATTCATGGTAGAACGCAGAGAACATCTCGATTGTTTGAACTGAGAAATGCACCATTTTAAGAAAGAAGGTCATTTTGAAGGTGATGACACATCTCCTCTAAAAAGCTAAAGCAGTGCTGTGTTTACCCCTCTGTGCCCCCACCCCCCACCCCCACTTCTTTTAATCAGTTCATAAATGGTGTGCATCTGAGGGGACCAGTTACTGGACTTGTGGGAGAGGACTGTTGTTCCGTAGAGGGTTCTAGCTGCTCATCAGTCCCGTCATATCTTTTTGTTTGTGCCGGCCGACTCTGAGGCCGTGCTGCTGTGACGGCTGCAGTTTGTGGTTTTATCATTGTTTGGCTGAAATGTGCATGGCTCCTCACATTCCCACTCATTCTCATATTTGGATTGTATTTGTTGATCTTCCTGCCAGCAGAGCCGTCTGTGTTTCTGATTTGTCTTCTGCTACCGGCGCCGCCCCTTTCATGTGAGCTTGTTCAAAGAGAGATTGGGAAACCCTGGGTTGACTTTTCAAGCTGATAACCACCTTTGTGTGAGCTCTTAGCCTGATGTCTGATGTTGGTAAAGTGAAGCCAGATAAGGCTGAAGGAAAGAGATTATGGGTATGATGACGCTCGTGTGTAGTACAGGCTCCTGGTCTAAGGTAAATAAAGACTGTCTGAAGTCACTGATTGTGACCTTCATCTTTCATTAACTGGACACTCATCAGTTAGCATCCTGCATCAGCCTACCATATTTGCTGGATATGTGAACATTTCCTCACTGATGTAACAGAAAATGTAGCCTGTTCCATTGATGACCAACACAGTGTACTGTAACTGAAGAGCATGAAAACTGCGGCGTCTGCGTAAATCCAGGAGTCAGGTTTAGCTAACGGCTCTGAGTTTGTTAGCCCTGAGACAAGGACAAACTCTGACTCAGTTACCTGGGTAACAGACTCTCAAGTTAACCCCTCATTGGCAGGTTTTCTTCAACAAACTCAGTTCCTCTCTGGCTCTTCATCGCCTGCAGAACCCGAACCAGCTGACTGACCCGTGGTTTCAGTTCCTCATTCATAAAGTCGCCATCAAAGCTCAGAGTTTACGTACAAGCACTCCAGTCCCAGTTAGGCAGTGGGCACAGAGTTATCAGCTCAGACTCTATAGTCCTTCTAACTCTGACTCAGTGGACAGTAACTCTGTCACTGTTTAAACTTATAAACCTTTAGACACAACACACGGATCAGTTAAGCTTAGTTGTCGTGTTGTAATTGGCCGTACTGATGGAAAAATGTCTCTGTTTGGATCTTCAAAGTGAGTTTTAAATGCAGACTGTTCTGAACAGTTTGTCAGTAAATGTCAAATAGCATTTGAAAGGTACGATCTCTGAGCCTCAACAACCTTAGCACAGAATGTTTCTTGGCTGTAACAATGCTTCTTGTCAATAAATATTATACTGCTCGTTCTATACTGGGCACCTCACCTACAAGTCAAACCATGCACTGCTTACTTTTCCTGTTGCCACAAAGAACCGTCAAAACCTAAACTGTTAATTGAAAAACAAAGAACACCAGCCTGATGGTGTCTTTTGTGCTCTTTCACCAGCTGCTGAGGCCTTTGTGACCCTGGCCACCACAGACTCTTACTGCATGGGAGCCACGGTAGTGGCCAGAAGTCTGCGGCGCCATGGAACAACTCGCCACATTGTTGTCATGATCACACCAAACATCTCTGAGCAGTCAAGGTGGATATGGATCCTTTTTTTCCTTTGTTGTGCTCCGTGTTCCATGCAGGGTGTTTATTGTCACACACAGATTGTTTCCTCTGGTCTGAATCAGTGATGAATTTGTAAACTTATAGCCACGCCTTGGTTTCTGTTCATAGAGAAAATCATACACTGACATGTTTGAATCCACAGACTTGCCCTTAAGAATGTGTTTGATGAAGTCATTGTGGTGGATGTGGTGGACAGTGAGGACTGCCTCCACTTGTCCTTGCTGGGACGTCCTGAGCTTGGTATCACTTTCACCAAGATCCACTGCTGGACTCTGACCCAGTACAGCAAATGTGTCTTTCTGGATGCTGACACACTGGTGAGTTCACTAATGTACACCGTGTGTTCAGTGGATTATGTAAAGCCACCAAGTTAGGAATTTCTGTTTCTTTCATGCTGTAATATTAGCGCTAGCCTGTGGTGGAGGTAAGTATTGACAGGTGGTTCAAGCCTGTAGTGGAAACAGGTAGCAAACTGAAATGTCACCAGCTACAGGCTGAGACACCGGTCACCTTGTAAGGACACCAGCCGGCACAACCCTAGCAGCACAGACTGACCCAGCTCCACAGGGTGCCCACCTGACCCCCCTCCACCCGTTAACCTGCCTCAGAGGGCTGGACACGGGCCAGGCACTGGGCCTGCAGGGAGGACCCTGGAAACGTATCTAGTGGGCCAGCACAGCACGGGGGGGGGGGACAAAGTATGTCATTGTTCATTGTTCAGTGTGTTGATTTCATTAAGATGCTGTGTGCATATGAACTTTCAAAATGCTTTGACCTTCTCTGACACACACACAACCCTACACATCTGCACACCCCTATACACACACAGTACATGCTCACATTTATTACAAATCTTAGATGACCTCTGACCCTCTGCTGCCTCTCAGGTGCTGTGTAACGTGGACGAGCTGTTTGAGAGAGA
The DNA here is from genome assembly GCA_034780415.1 of Cichlasoma orientale. NCBI lineage: Eukaryota > Metazoa > Chordata > Actinopteri > Cichliformes > Cichlidae > Cichlasoma > Cichlasoma orientale. The sequence goes on along the minus strand of JAVDPK010002491.1, from coordinate 317,163 downwards.
TGAGCTGTCGGCAGCCCCCGATCCCGGCTGGCCTGACTGTTTCAACTCAGGAGTGTTTGTCTTCAGACCGTCCCTGCACACACACACCAGGCTGCTGGATCACGCCCATCATCACGGCAGCTTTGATGGTAACACATGACTGCATGGGCTGCTTTGCATACCAATGAGTCGACTGAATGGATTGATGCAAAATGAAAAGAAAAGGTTTGCTCATAGAAAACGATTCCTTTATATTCCACAGTACTGGGCCAACAATGGAAGGTAGAGTTGGAATAGTTCAGAAATGCATAATAACCTCACCTCAGCTGATGGTTGATGGAAATGTGCTTTACAGTGCTGAGACTCACTCTGGTACCTACGACAACAGGCAACAAGCCTGCTGCACATTAAAGCCTTCATTCAGGACCTAACTGTAGAGAGAGCCTGCTCTCACCCCCAACTCTACAAATGGACTCTTGGTCAGGACATCTTTGCATTAAATGTAATGCACTGACATGTTTTAATGTGCAGGATTAACAGAACTGGAATTGTATCCAAATCCAGGATCCTTTACTACTTTTACACCTACAAAGTTTTAGACTGTAGGACTCCGATAGTCAAAGAATCCCACATAGAACCTGAACTGTGGTGTCCTGCTCCAAAGTGTTGGGACTAACGAACCAGTTTTGGCCTTTTGCATCCTCGTTTATACAGGAGTGCTGGCTCTCAGACTCCAACATTGCTGCTCATATGGCATCATGGAGCAAAGGGCACCTGCACATCTCTGAGATGTTCTCACAGAAGAGCGGTCTGTGTTTGATGCCCTGGGAAAAGATGAATAAAAATACATCAAAGTTAAGTGTTAAAAGGACACAAACCAGCTTGCCTGGGTTCGATCCTGGACACGTGCAGACTGCCTGAGAGCTTCCTTCACAGTGACAGCTGCAGTAGTGGGGTAAGAGGATGGAAATGCTGGTTTCACTGAATCCAGCTTTGTCTTCTGTTTATATCCTCAATTCAAGCCAGAATTTAAAATGCCATAGATCAGCAGGTAACAGTGGGAGGTGCAGCTAGTGTCGTCTGTGTAACAGGCACTATCCTATTTCTTATTAGCAGGCCCCAAAGGCAACAGTTCAGGATGATCGCTGGGCAGCTTCAGTTATCCGCTATCCACGTGAAAAAGGAAGAAAAGCATCAAACCCACACATTCTGTTTGTTTTGTCGATACGACTGTGAACTATGTGGATTTCATCCTTGTACACTGACAGGAGGAGACCAGGGTCTGCTGAACTCTTTCTTCAGTGGCTGGTCAGTGGAAGACATCAGTAAACACCTGCCATTCATCTACAACCTCAGTGTCAGCTCCGTCTACAGCTACCTTCCTGCTTTCCAGCAGTGAGTGTCTCTGCACTGCCTGCGGCGCGCATCTGAAGTCTGTTACATGAAGCGCGCACGCACACACACACACACACACACACACACACATTTCCAGCACTCAGCCAATGTTATCTTCATCTCTAATTCTGGTTTAATGGTCCTGGTTGGATTTTCGTTATTTGATCTTCATTAGAAATAATTAAGCTCCGAATTGTTTTGGTGGGTTTTGATACCTGTTACAGGAATTAAGCTTCTGCACAAAACTCTTTATCTTTGTGTCAGACCTGCGGCGCTCGTTTGCTCCGCTCATGTTATTATTTTTCATCTTCATTATATAACTGGATATAATGAGATGGCAAAAACGGCTGTTCGGAAACGGCAAACAAATGAACACACACACACACACACACACACTTTTTCTACTTTGCAAACTACATATTTACATATTCGATGTCTAAGACAAAGTAATCAATTACAGGCACTCTTAGCGCCACTGCCTGGACACTTATTTGCAGGTTTGCATGAGGACACATTCCAGTGACCCCAAAGAGCCGCTGCACTAAGAATAGTTTGGCCAGTTGTATTTACAAACATGCGTGTAACTCAGTGTCAAATTGAGATCAGCTGCAACATGATGTATAAAATTTGTAAAGATTTGAGTGGCGTTTGAAAGAACAGCTCTATAGATGCTGGTGATCCTGGTGCCCTCAGCAGTTTGCACAGTGAGTTTCATTCAGATTGGTTAACGTGTGTGTGGAGTTGGTGACAGACGATCATTATAATGAGCTGTTGAACACTTCTTTTAACTTCTGCTACTCTGTGCAGTATGGCAGTGTTTATGGATTTATTCACTGCTCACTTCATTAGGTACACCCCCCCAACAGCTCGTTAACACAAATAATTGGCCAATTAATTGGCAGCAGCCACGTGATTGATTTGATTGTAGATATTTCAGCATGTAGACATGTTCAGAAGGACCTGCTGAAGTTCAAACTGAGATACGGGATGGAGAATGGAGGTAATCTACGTGACTTTGAATTCAGCATGGTTGTTGGTGCCAGGCGGGATGGTTTGATATTTCAGAAACTGCTGATTTACTGGGATTTACAGAGAAGGGTGTGGGGATAAAAGCAGTTACCTGTGAGGAGAATGACCACTTGTTGAAACCAAGGTATGCAGAAGAGCATCACTTAACACACAGCATGGCAGCAGCAGCAGCAGTAGCCACTCCTGTCAGCTAAGAACAGGAAACTGGAACTATACTGGCTGTGGTTCAGGAGGTGGAGCAGGTCATCTACTAATTGGAAGGTTGGTGGTTCAATCCCTGGCTGCTCCAGTCTGCAATGGCAAAGTATCCTTTGGGCAAGATGCTGAACCCAGAGTTGCTCCCGATATGTTCATCAGATATTTAGATAGAAGGAATTAGACGTAGAAAAAAGCGTAAATGAGATAAAGTACTTTGAGTACTCAATGGCTGTGGTAGTGTACCAGATCTCAACCCAACAGAACACCTCTGGGATGGGCTGGAATGGGAGATCTGCATCCCGGAGGTAATGGCAGACAAACTGCAGCAACCAAAATGAGCAAAATCTGAGGAGCAGCTCATTGTTGATGCTGTGGTGTGAGAGATTAAGGCAGTTCTGAAGGTAAAATCAGCCCAAATCTCCCTGAGCGAGGTGTAAATGATAAAGTACTTGAGTGTGTATACAGTTTATAGGTTCACGTATGTTGCCTAACCTTTTGTCGTACCTGCTCCAACACTTTATTGTATGTTCATGTGTTTTATGTGTTTACTGCACAGTGAGCTCAGAGCTCTGCTATGGAGTCCTTGTGAGCTCTGAATGATGATAAAATTTCACTTTGATGACCTGGTGTTCTCCTTCAGAACTTAGTAAGGCAGCAGAATTCAGAGGTTTCCCTAAATCGGCAAGCATGAGAGGACCTCTGTTTGAGGTCATCGAGGTGAATCAGGTGACTGTTCTTAGGGTTAGGGTCTTTTGGGTAATTTGTTTCAAGTCTGTTTGTAGATAATTGTGTCAGTTTGAACTTGTGGAGTCCAAGAACACCGTGCACACTCCCACTCTGTGTTTAGATCACTTCCTTTTCACCTCTTGGTGTGTGATCCTTGAGGCCTTCAGCTTGAGAAAAAGGTCCATTCAGGTGATGCTGATGGAATAGGACAGTTATCCAGCCTGAGTGTGTTTTTGAACCTAGTTTTAGGTGCAAACAAAACGCAGGAGAAATCGGGGGAAATGTTTTTAGTACATCCCCAAGATAGGCACACATTTTCTATCATTCATTTTTAATTTGAGACCTGGAATATGAAAAACTGACACTGTTTATATTGCCTAGAGCAAACTTGTCTCCATGCATCTCTGCATTGACTGTAATCTGCCTGTTCTGCCTGAACAAATGCTGCTTTGATATATTTCTTATGAAAACTAAATTAAACTGGAGCACAGTAGAAAACAAAGGAATGGCGTTTGATAACGTAGCAGTGAGCTACTGGAACATAAATACAGGTTTGAGGAACTCTGAGCTGTGTGGCTTTCTATCTTCTGTATGTTGCACCCACAGACGGCCGTATTGGACTTACAGTTTTGTCCCTGCAGGTTTGGCCACAATGCAAAGATCATCCACTTCCTGGGAGGAGACAAACCCTGGAACTCAGAGGGGAACAGCAGCGGCTCGCACACTATGGAGCAGTTTGTGTCTCTGTGGTGGAAGGAATACCGTGTTCACACAACCTCAGCAGCTCCAGTGGCTCAGCCCAAGCAAGAGCAGAAGAAACCACAACAGGTAGGAAGATCCGTGTGAGCGGGGTGGACGCTGAAGGTTTAATGAGGGGACGGGCAGCAGGTGTGGGAGAGAGGGAAGCACAGCTAACAATGGTACAACCAGCACTGCAGCTTAACTGTGAACACAGCTGTGAGTCGTGACAGCAGGTGGAGAAGCAGACCTGTTTGCATGCTGGCTTCCATCAGTCCTTCAAGTATATCATGTGTGTGTGGTGGTACAATCAAGCAGTTCAATACATTAATGAGCCGTCCCACCCTGACAGGCGTCTCTGTGGTTTAACTACCACGCGTCTGTGCAGTACTGCAGGCCACAGGTGATGTTTGGACACACGACACTTGTATGTTTGTCTAAATCTATTTGAGTCTATTTAAATCTGAATCTCAGAGTATCCAGTGCTTTCTCACGCAATAAATTGTTGCCAGTTACTTGACTGTATTTTATTTAATTGGTAATTGACTGTAGCCGGATCAGATTTTACATGAACAGTGTTGCTTTGCAGGAAGTCAACCGTTTGCCACGTTTGGCTGCTGCTCCACACATTTTCCCTCCAACCACTCCAGCATCACTTTCCACTGATGACTTCCCCTCTTTAGCTGAAGATCTGTTAATCTGTCACACAAGCTGCTGCAGCCTTTGGCTCAAACATAAACGTGCAGATTGGCCGCTAAATGTGACACACGGCCGTCCAGGCCCGGTCTTGGTCGCGAGCCCAACACTTCCTGTCCTCCCTTGTTTTCGCAGATCCAAGAAAGAGAAGCCAAGATGAAATCTACAGAAAACTTGGACAGCTCGAATTCACTGCTTGCACATTTTTCTCCTCCTTCAGTGTGTCTTTATTCACAGCCTGAACCGAGCGTGGTAAGCTACAACTGATCTCTTTATGTTTTGGCTGATATTTATGGTCCCAGTACCTAATTAAGTGTTATAGACATCCTTAAAACCACAGCAGGAACTTTGTTTAAAGCATTTTGACACATCTGTATAAAAACTGACTTCAGTTCTGCTCCACTTTATAACCCCCCCCCCCCCCTCTGTTTGTTCATTATTAAGCTGTGCATCTCATGAGTCATGCTAATTTAGCGTAGCACTGGAGACATGTAGAAACTGTGTGTGTGTGTTTGAACAACTCCATTTTAAATACAGTCTTTCAAACTTTTCCTATAAAAAGTAATTAGATATAATTGCTAATCAGTGCATTAATTAGCTTAATGAATGACCTTATTAGCTGTAGTTGTGTTTATATCATGGTGATTATTATAGTGCTTTATTAGGCAGCTCAAGTGCCTCCTGTTAGTTCCAGTAGACGAGGCTGTTAATTTATGAGTATTTCTGCTTGACTTCATTTGACTCCAGCAAAAAAATGTAACAAGACAGGGACACACAGCCTATTATCTGCCACAGGCCTCTGAGCTTCTCATTGTATTTCTGTCATTTGTTGAATTAATTTCAACTTGATGCATTGTGTTTATACAAGCTTGTAAGATTAGTTTGAACAACCGCACTCCCTCCAGTATGACAGCCGCCACGAGCACACACGAGCAGGCTTCTCAAGAGCTCCATGACAAGGATGACGCAGAACCATGCTGGCTTTTACAACAGTGTACATCACATATAACAGTTTGCTGTAACATGACTCCAGTGGCTGCAGTGTTCCCACACAGATGGCAGACAGTTGGAGGAAGAGTCGAGCTCATATGAGGAGACGGAGGTTGTGGAGCCACCTTTGGGAGCAGAAGGATTGGAGGGCAGTGATGTCACTGCAGACGCTGCTGCTGCTGCTGCTGCTGCTGATCCTGTATGTAATTAAACAAGATCAAAGTGTGAATTTACAGTTCTATAGAACAGTTTAACTGTTACACTGTAATGTAAAAAGATTATGCTGTGAACACGTAACTGATAACTGACTCCGCCGACCCCTGAGAAAAATATCAAGACTCGTATTCACAAACATCCTGCCAGTCGTCTCACAGAGCTCCTCGCATGGCCTCGAAACATTAGCCTCCAGAACGTGCTCAGAGCAGCTCTTGAGGAGGAAACAGAGTAAAACATTGTGAGGTGTGTGTG
>JAVDPK010002491.1:285063-299322 GCA_034780415.1 Cichlasoma orientale | reverse complement strand
GATTGTAAATTGCTGTTAGGTGTGGATGGTTGTCTGTCTCTCTGTTAGCCCTGCGACAGGCTGGCGATCTGTACAGGTGTACCCTGCCTTCGGCCTATGTCAGCTGGGATAGGCTCCAGCCCCCCCGCGACCCTGAACAGGGTAAGTGGAAGAGAATGGATGGATGGATGGATGAGAACTGTTCCATCCAAGGTGGGATGGATGCCGTCTCTCCTAACAAGACCAGGTTTTCCCCAGAAAGTTTCCCAATTATCTATGAAGCCCACATAAGTTTCTGGACACCACTCAGACAGCCAGCGATTCAAGGAGAACATCCAGATTGGGGCGGGCCCAGAGAAACCTATAGAGCCCGACATTTTTTTGACAAAGTTACACAACATTTTGATATTAACTTCAGTGACCTCTGTTTGATGTGACCGGGTGTCATTACTGCCGTCATGAATGATTATTTATATAATCTATGCTTAGCCTTAGCTAACAAGTTCAGATCTCCTTCTGTGCCTCTTGCTCTGCCCCCTGGAAGACAATCAGCAATGGTCACTGGGGTCTCTTTCAGGTTCCATGGTGTGTCACAAAGTGGGGAAAAAATATTCGAGACATTCAAGGATTCAAAAGCTTTATTGTCATTCTTCTCATGTAGAACATGACAGGAAGGAAAGTGAGATTCTGAATTCCCTCCAGTGCAAGTTGCAAAAGAAACCGTACAGTGTGCATTTACAAATAAATAGAACAATTTAAGAAAATAGAATAAGTAACTAACTATAAAAGAGCAGTTCTGGTACCTGAGCAGTTCGCACTGTTATTGCACATTATATTGTCATACTGTATTGCACACACAGTGGTTTTATTGCACATGAATATTGTCAGCGATCTGAGTTTAGTGAGGAGCAGAGATTGTGAGTCTGACGGCTTCAGGATAGAAACTGTTTCACAGTCTGGTTGACCCGATTCTGATGCTGCGTAATCTACGACCTGAGGGGAGCGGGGGGAGCAGTCCGTGGGCAGGGTCGGTGGGGTCCCTGATGATGCTGGAGGCCCTGCTCCTGCATCTGCTGACGTAGATGTCCTCAACAGTCGTGAAGGTGCTGCAGGTGATCTTCTGTACAGACTTGACCACCCTGTGCAGAGCATTTATATATATACACATATACACACACACATACACAGTACTCATTCATAGCGTCAAATCACAACAATAAGTGACTCTATACAAGGTCACAAACAAGCTACAAGCATGTACAGAAAACGTTTGAATCCCGGCAACCTTGACCTAAAGGTAAAGGTCAAGGGTCAAGTTTTCTGCCAATCTTGTGAACGTGATAAGGCGAGAACCATCTCTCCTAGGATGTTCAAATTCAAACCATACGTAGATGCATCTGCTAACAATCTGGGACGAGTCTGAGCGACACTGACCTGAAGGTAAAGGTCAAGGGTCAAGTTGTCTGGAAATCTTGTGAATGTGAGAACTGGATAATGATGCCATGTTTAAATTCATCACACAGAGCAGGAGAAATGCTTCATGCTTTATTCAGCTTTCAGGAGTTCATAGGTCAAATAAGTGGTGCCTTCAAAGCCGTGATGGAAGCACTGCTTCCTGATTTCAAAGGTACTTTTGATTGTTTTACTTTTTTCTAACTTACATAAACAGGCCTTATGGAAAGGCTGATACATTATTAATTAGTCTTTTTTTACATCGCTAATATAAAACCAGAGATAAGTGTGGAATCATCTGCAAATTTCATTTCGATACACGTGGATTTTTACAGCCATGCTCTTTTTTCTGTAAGTTATCCATTTGTGCCTGTTTAATGTCAGTTTGTCACATCTTTTTAATGTGCTGCAGATACAAATTCTTTATTTATTTTTTGCTGTGGAAACAAAACTCATTAAGTCATGTATTAAGCCTGCCATTTCTCAATACTCAGGAACGCTAGTTTATACTTGCTCGTTCATACTTGGCAAGTTGACCCGGGAGTCCGGACTTCCTGAGGACGGGAGGCTGCAGCACAATCATAATGTCACAGCTGAGCTCAGCTCCAGTGTTTTTACTGCCTTTCCTTCTTAATTTCACTGTGATTAATATTTACAGTGGAAACTGCCCACGATGTGCTTTAAGCACTTTGGGGAAATGCTCGGCTATAAAATGCCCATCAATGTGAAATCATTTGGAAAGGTTGCAGTTAGGACTGGACTGATTTGTTCACCTATTTACAAGAAGGTGGTAAAGAACTGTGCACCACTATTCTGAAATAAATACACAATAATCAACAGACCTGTAAAAAACATGTAAACTGTAACATTATAACTATTTTCAGGTCGCTCCTATATGGCCACTGTTATTGGAGGCAAGCAGCACCTCTGTAAATATTCATGAACATCTGGAGCTCACCTGTGTAACTGACAGCACAGTTACCCCATGTGGAATGCCATCATTCTTACCCAGTCTATTTGATTTGATAGTGTGGGCGGGGCATCCATATGCGCGTCCTACCTTTGGCAGTGCAAATCTCAAGGAGATCTGAATACCATCCTTCATCAGATAACTAGGACTCCGTGTCCTGATCAGTCTAGAAGCACCTGGGCTCTACTGTCTGTGTCCACCTTCACTTGTTTAGTCTCTATTCTCAGCAGATCCTCCCAATCAGACGAGTAGGCGCTCAGCAATGGACAGATGTATCTTAATGTGAAAGGATGATGCTCCTTCAGAAGCCAGAACTTGTAAATTTGACACTGTTTCTGTAATTTGTCTTTCCTTCCTGGCAGAACACGTGAAAAGATTCAGCAGCATGTTTTCTTTCACGTCTGTTCGGGCAGCAGATTTCAACACTTTTTGAGATGATCCAGAGGTCTCAAGTTTAGCAAACAGCTGTTGGATCCTAAGACACATTTTGAGAAGTTCTTATATCTGTTACAGATTTGAAAGAATTACAGTCTATGTTTGGACACCATCATAGCAAACGTATCAATGTTCAAGAAGCACACTTTGTGAGACAAATAATATTGTCGTTAAAATTTGTAAACAAGCAGAAACTATTATTCAAAGATCAGTAACAGCCGGATTCTTGGCTGTTTCCTTTATTACCAACACAAAAATGTTTCACTCTGTTATCTTTTAAAGGTTCTAAGCAAAGGTTTATTGAAAAACAGCAGCAAAAATCCTCGACAGTAAAGGTAAGAAATATTTTGTTCATGATCAGAAGGCAGAACTACAGTAATCCTGGACAGCATTGCCTGAAAATGCAAACATGCGTTTGAGGCGTCCGTAACACGTTAAAGGTCATTTGAATGTGTTATGGCGCTCTCGAGTATAAAAATGTGTTTCTAATGTGGGTTCATTCAGTTTCCCTTCTGTTACCATTCCAGCATAGATTCAAAAAGATAAACATGCCTTTACTCATATCAGTGATAGCTTCACTACAGTCACATCAGAGCTGGAGCGAGTTAATCCCTGAAGGTGCGTGAGGTTAGCAGCACTGATGGTTTCCATGTCTTCAGTCTATCTTTTTGCTTCTTTCCTAATTAACACGGAGCTCTTTGAACATATGCAGATCAACTAGAAGTATGTTCTTTCATATGGGAACTTCATTTTGTGGTCCTCATGCTGTCACTGGGACTTTGAGCCAGTGGGTCCTGTAGGTGGGATCTGGGGGGGCCCGTTGTTCCTTCAGCCATTTCCGAGCAGCTTTTATGGTTTTTATGGTGTGACTGGGCGCGCCGTGCTGTGTGGCAGCCCGCTGTTGTTTGGGATTGCAGCTGGGATGTGCTTACTTTAGCACAGATGTGTCAGAATAACATCCATGTGGATGCCAAGGTCAGAGCTGTACAGTGATAATGCCATGCAGCTCACTGCCAGTGGTTTTATTATTAAAGATGAAATTATGGGTGCGATGAAGTTTAGTCCATTTATCCATATAGTTTTTACATTATACTGAACTATGCACCAAAAACACTGATTTATCTCAGATAATATCTGATTATCAAACAGATAAAACTCACTTTGATTACTCAGAAAGCACCGAGTAAAGATGGAAGTCTGAAACTCTCATTTACTGCGACTGATGTTTGTATGGTTTACCGAGCACACGCATTCACAGAGACGGCCCGGCGCTCTTTGAGCGTCACAAACAAGCAGTCTGCCACATTTAGCTCAGAGCTCTAAATCTGGGAAATCTGGAGCTGATACAAACACTTCTAACACGGAACAGCTTCGTCACAGATTTTAACAAATATTGCTAAAGCCCGTTAGCTCAGTGTCATCGCAGAGGAATCTCCACATCCTAATTGTGCTTCTCATGCTCCAAAGAAAGAAGCAGTGTTCTCTGATGGAGCGCTCCTTCTGACTCACCTCGTTTTCTCCGTTGCTCAATCACGGAGTGTCTCCATGCTCAGATGTATTGATCGTGTTGCAGTAGGACACAAATCCTCCGCAGACAGAGTTCTCTCATCCAGCTTCATCAGTCAGCTGCGGCACCGTGTGAAAAGCTCTAGTCATTCATAGATCACAGCAGATTCGCTGACTAAACTTCTCTCGTATTGATATTTCTGAGCAGAAGAGGATACGCCTTGATTTCCACTAATCCCTGAAGCAGGGGCTCCTTTTTAAATTTCCTATGATGTGAGTTTCCTCAGTAAATCATCTGAAGTCAGAGCAGACGAGCACAACAAAGCAACAGTGTGTATGAACAGCATAAACATCCAAAAGGGAGGCATTACTTGATGCTGATCCCTGAGTCTCAGCGGCGAGAGGAGGGAGACCAGGTGGCAGGAGATGTGCGCATTTCCAAACTGTAGCAGTTTCTGGGTCACAGGCAAAGAGGTCAAACTCATTCAGCTTCACACTTTTTAGCCAAATAGTTAAAATCACGCATCACTGCAGTCTAATCATCTCTCAGGGGACAATGTCGATTTCCTCTGTGAGGAGAAAGCAGCAAACACTCGCTGCAGCGCCGCGCATCCCCAGTGACCCGACTATTGTGATACCATTTTTCATGAAAAAGACTCACACATTCTGAAAGTTCTCAGAGTGTATCTAATTGGGGATTTTCCTCAGCTCCAGATGTTCTTTTTTCTCTCTGGAAGAGCAGACGGGCTGAATTCCCAGAGATGACTGCAAGTTTCTGATCCTCAGAGCACCGGTGACCAGCGTCCATCATCGCTCACATTTGTAGCTCTGCTCTAAACAGCAACAACATTCAGCTTTTGAATTATTTATTTAAAGTTTGAGACTTATGTTTCCAGGAGGTTTTTGACAAACACTGCTACATTTTTCTCAGTTATGGATGCCGTTCATAATACAGTAGCAAATATTCTTGAGTCATCATTTTTTTCCCACGTGTGCCCTTTCCTACCTCACCAAGTCTGAGCTGAGTGGAAACATTATATTCAAAGTACAAATCACAGCCCGTCAGACCCAAATGATGATGCAGTACCTGTGTCAGCACTTTGAAGAGTCACAGACGCTGTGAGCAGAAAGCTTTGAGTTATTGAAAGATCTGTACCCACGTATGGAAACACACAGAACATATCGGGGATGGACTTTCATGAAAGAAACGATCTAATTTAAAAAACAAAAATACAACATCAACATTACAGAAACACATATTCATATTAGTCAATTTTGTTATTAAGTTAAACAGTATTTCCTAATTAGAAAATGAAGCAATTCTTTGCAGCTTGACATAATCTGTCACTGTCGGAACGATATTATTCCACATACGGCTGAAAATATCATCAACACAACATCAACACGAGGATCGAATGTTTCGGTGTGATTAAGCTTGAGTGGAGCTGATAGAGCCAAAGCTGTTAGCATCATAGTGTGACCATTTGTTAAGATTTTCCCCTCAAAGAAATCGAAAATGTGACGCATACAGAGAATTAGTGCCATCATTGAGTCCTTGGTCCCACCACACAGGCTGCAGTCATCTTTCCTTTGTTTCTGCATTTGTTGCATTAATGCAAACACTGCTGAATTTATTCAGTGTTCACGGAAGCTGCTACATAACAAATGTGGATCACCGCTCCAAACCCCAGATTCTGATTAACTGCACAATCAGTGTCCTTGTGTGCAGTTTGACCTACAGCATGAATACTGATATAGATTTACAATTTACAGAAAATTATGAAAGTTTAAAAAAATGAAAGCATTGCACAGCCTTGATAAGATACGCTTTTACTAATTCTAAAGCTAATTAGTTCTTTCTTTTATTTTTGCATTTCCCTGAGTCACTTAAAATAAAGAGAATTTATATTATTTAAATCTGCCTTCATTACAGTGTTTGTCTCACATGTAGCTCAGTAGTGTCATCACCTTGTAGGATGAGCTGCCAGCACAAGGCAATAACGTCTGTAGCTGACTTTCATGCTTTCTAAAATTGCAGGTTCTGAGGCAACTGTTGCTGTGAATCGGCGATATATATATATAAAAAAAGGGGACGTTCACTGGAATATCTGAGATGTTGAATGTATGCAAAATGGTCAAAATTGTAAACTGGCACAGCATCGTCGACGAATGGCCTCTAAACAGCAAACACTCAAAGCATCACTGCAGGTTTAATTTCATCATTGCAACAGCAGTTTTCACTACATATTGAAATTAAAGCAATTGCTTTTAATTAGGCTGATAGACGAGGAGGAGGAGTAAAAGTGTTTAGAAGACATTGAGAAATGTAGCTTTAGAGTCCGTGCCTAGAGCATTTCTGGCTGTGCACTGGTAGATGCCAGTGTCTCTTTGTGTAGGATTCTGGATGATGAGGGAACCTCGTGGATGGAGGTACTTGTTTCCAAACAGGTGCGGCTGTGCACTGACAGCCAGACGAATTTTGTCGGGTGTTTCCCACGTTACCTCCGCTTTAGGGATGCCGGTCGCTACACAGTTTAGCTGAACAGCGACTCCACGTTTAGCGTAAGTCACAGAGGGAGGGCCATTGGTAATTCGAGGTGGGTGTGCTATCACGATGACTGAAACAGAGAGTAAAGAGCTGCCATACTCGTTGGAAGCTCTGCAGCTGTAGGGACCCCGATCGTAGACTGACACTTGCTGAATGGCAAGTGTTCCATTGGGCAGTATAGCGTATCGCCCTGCTCTTTGGACCCTGTTGAGGACTACTCCACTAGGTAGAGTCCATACGAGTCTGAGTGCTTCACCAGTGGTTTGACAATGAAGCAGAAGGTTTTCCCCATTGATGACACTGATAGGCGAGTTGTATCTGTTGCTGATCTCTGGTTTTCTTCCTAGGGACAATGTAACCGTATGCTCCAGAACCTCTTCTGAATTAGGGATCAGGCAGCGGTACATACCAGCATCAGCAACAGTGGGGTTGCCGATAATCAGCGAGCCATTAGGCTGGTGGAAAAACTTAGAAAACCGAGCACCACTGTGCAAATGTGCACCACTGGGCAGGATCCAAGTGACAGGAAGTAGTGCTGAGCCGTCAGAGGAGCAGTTCAAAGCCATAGCGTTCCCTACAGTGAGGAACTCAACATTTGTTTTGGGGCCTCTAATTTGTGGCCTCTCAACAACTGTCTTCACCTCCAGGTTGACCACCAATCTGACCTCTCCGCCTTCGTTACGAGCAATGCAGACCAGCCGCCCTGAATCTGTCTCCCTGGGTGAGCGGATTTCCAAGGTACCGTTCTGATGAACTAGTATTCTGCTGCTGTAATATGGCGCAGGAAGGGTCACATTTCCTGGCAAAACCCACATAATGCGAGGGGTGGGGGTTCCTTTTGCCATGCAGTCCAGCAGCTTCTGCTGATTTTGAACTGCAGTCACTTTGATGGCACTGGACGTTCCTCTCGACCCACCGATCGCTGGCGGCGTTACCAAGACTTCCAGTCTGGTGACTTTTTGGTCCTGTCCTGCACTGTTTCGAGCAATGCACGTGTAGTTACCTCCATCAAAACGCTGGATCTTTTGAACTACCAAAGTCCCATCATCCAGAACCTGGTATTTGTCTAATGCAGGGGAGATCACTTTATTTATCGGGGATATCCATGTGATGAGTGGGGCTGGTTCACCTTTGGCGTTACACCTCAGTGTAACCGTCTCACCGTAGAAAACCCTGAGAATCTGCGGAGCTTTGCTGTGGATCTGCGGCAGGGAAGCTGCAGCTTTTATCTTGACTCTGACCTTCATCTCATCTTTGCCAAGTTGGTTCTTTGCATAACACGTGTAGTCACCCTCTTCTGGCAGGCGAACGTTGTTGAAGTAAAGTGTCCCATTGTCGAACACCACGTACCTGCATGTAGTTCCAGAGGACAAGGACAGGAATTATTCACTGCTACACTTTGATGAGAATGAAGTGAATTTATTAAATAAATACAACTATTCTTATTAACAATTATCATTTAGATTTAGACATCACATGTTATCGCTTTTGTTACCAAAGAATAACCAGTGATTACACCTGATTATACCTGATTATACCTGAAATCTGTTAGTGACATTGTTTCTATTCATCTTCAGGACTGACAACAAAGATGCTGCTGTTCTGATGTTCTGATGTTCTGATGTTCTGGTGTTCTGATGTTCTGATGTTCTGATGTTCTGGTGTTCTGATGTTCTGATGTTCTGATGATCTGGTGTTCTGATGTTCTGATGTTCTGATGATCTGATGTTCTGGTGTTCTGATGTTCTGATGTTCTGATGATCTGATGTTCTGATGTTCTGGTGTTCTGATGTTCTGATGTTCTGATGAGCTGATGTTCTGGTGTTCTGATGTTCTGATGTTCTGATGTTCGGATGTTCTGATGTTCTGTGCGCCTTTTTACATTTTCTTTGAGCAACAATGTGTCAAAAAGAAACACACATTGTTGTCACTCCTTAACAGATTTTGGTATGTGGTGTGGCAGTTTTGGGATTGCAGTAAGATATGCCAAAATTATTTCTGTGGAAGTGAAGATTTGTTGATCTTAAGGCGGTATGGTGCACTACAGAATCAGGCAGTAATTTCCAAGTGAGGCCAGTTTTAATTTAATGTAATGATGTAAGGGCCTTTGTAATAAATCCACTTCAAACACAGGCCATCCTAACAGCTTTCTCAGGTTTTATTTTCAATTAATTCAGATTTAATATTCAAAGAAACTGCACTAAATGTGTTTCCCTTCCAAAAAAACTAAAAGGCCACATTTAAAAGTTATTATCGGTGAATTCTGACCAATCCCAACAGTCCATTTCACACTGACAATACCTTTGGAATCAAACACGTCACAGTTGCTCAGCGGAGGATGAAGGAACTTTAACTTTATTTGTGATGTGTACTGCTGTGGATGTTTTCTTCAGTGTGAGTCTGGGGTTTTAGCTACACTGACTCTGCTGTTGTTTAGGAGATATTGTTCACACCTGAAGTGTCGGTGGGGGGAAGAAAAAGAAATAAAAAAAAAGGAAATGAGGTTCTCGTGAGAACAGGTCACCTATAATTAATGGATGTGTTTTTTCTTGCATTTTTCACGCAGTGGTTGTATGTATTTTTTTTACAGTAGAAATACTGCTTCAGTTTCCGGCTGCACAGAATGTGTTGGAGTGAGGATGAAGTGATTTAATGCAGCAAATACATTTTCTTTTGAAAACAGAAACACACAGAGAATAAACAGGAGCTAGAGCTGAAAGTTTCTGCCCCTTTTATTTTCTCCTTGAAAGCACAGGCAGTTTCTACTGAGATAGTTTAATGAATTTACAGAGCAGTGAGCAGCTCTGCTGATATGAGTCAGTGCTTTCTCCCTCTCTCATCTATATGACAGTAACGTGTGAATAACAAGATATTTATTGTGTAATTACACTCAGGATTTCATGTTTAGGTGAATGGGTACCCTATATTGGTCTTCATAATACACAGCAAAAATAATAATGACAGACCTGATATGAGGTATTTGTTTCTTAATTTATACATGTGAACATGTGCTATGATAAATTGAAGCAGTAGTATTAATGATATTAAGATAATTACAAGGCTCGGCCCAAATGACTCTGGTCTGTACAAAACCTCTTGTCCAGTAGCGGCACTTTGCCACCTGTTGAAACTGAGGTGAAACACACCGACACCTCGATCGGCCATGTTCATATGTGCTGAATGCTTTGAACCCCACTTCAGAGCATTAAGGATGGGACACAATAGCTGGCTAGCTAGCAAGAGGAGAACTTAACTAAATGATGGAGCAAAGACAAAAATGGAGCCATTGAGGAAGAGTCATGCAAGGATAACGGCAGCTGTGACCGCCTCGAGACCTGCTGTCCATGATATCAGTCATGGAAGAGAATCTCCAGGAGAATAGCGATGGACAAGCTGGAGGCAGCCGTGGTTAAAACTGTGGATGATCAGGATCAGCTTGACCTCTTGAAAAGCAGAGCAACAAGAACTATTGAAAGAGACGGCCCTCCAGGAGCTGAACGGGGCTTTGCACGATTGAGTGATGCAAATACACATTCTAGTAGAATAACTAATAGAACATCAATAAAGCTGCCAAAGCAACAAATATGATGGTGACATCAACAATTTTGGGATCAGTTTGAGACTGCCAGCCCATTGCTGCCGTCAGCTACAATCAGAAACCATTTGGAGAAACACCAAACAGCACATCCACATGCCGTTAACCTTCTGAAGGACCTTCTGTACATGGATGACTTCATCACAAAATGCTTATGCAGTCACCACAGTTGCAAGTGAGATGTTAGCTGCTGCTGTGTAAGTATCTGTATCTGTGTAAGTTCAATTCAATTCAATTTTATATAGCGCCAAGGCACTATATTGTAGGTAAACACCCTACTATAATACAGAGAAAACCCAACAGTCAAAACGACCCCCTATGACCAAGCATTCGGCGACAGCAGGAAGGAAAAACTCCCTTTTAACAGGAAGAATCCTCCAGCAGAACCAGGCTCAGGGAGGGGCAGCCATCCAACCCCTTTCACAGAGTGAAATGTCTCTTTCAGGACATGGCAAAGAAGCATCAGCTGGCATGAGGAGGTACCAGATGACCTCTCACTAAAGTGGCAGTAGTAGTGCATGGAGGTGCTTCAGCTCCATCAGATAGTGGAGGTGGTATGAAGCTGATTGAACCAAATCCTTCATGTTTTCAGTAATGCCAGTGAGAAAGCCTACGGCACAGTAACTTATCTTCCAGGGCAGACAGCTGATGGTCAAAGCATCACCATTCTGATCATGTCCAAGTGAAGAGGAGCACCCGTTAAGAAAGTTACCCTGGTTGTCTGGAGTTAATGGGAGCTCTAGTTGCTGCACAGATGGGAAACAACCTGTTCAAAGGCCATGAACATTCAGCCAAGAGAAACTCAAATGTGGTCAGACTCCATGATAGTTAGTCACTAACCACACCGGGAGCTTGGTCACATCGCAGCAGGAGGCAGAAACCTGCAGACCTTATCACAAGAGGTCGGACAGCCTCAGATCTGAAAGAAGTGGAACTCTGATGGTCTGGGCCCCCATTTCTGAAGACATCAATACAACCAGAGTCATTTTCTAAGGAGCTCTGTGAAGAAGAAACAACAGCTGAGCTGAAACAGCCACAAATCACAGTCCCTCTGAGTAATACTGAAAGCATGCAGCCAGAATCACTGTTGCAGTCACAGCCTGGATTAAGCTATTTGTTCATGCTCGTTCCAGGTCAAAGAGACAACGAGAGCTTACTGCAGAGGAAAGAGCAGAAGCTGAAAGACGTTGGATTTTAGATGTGCAAGAGCAAAACTACCACAGAGGCAGCAGCTCAACGATCAGAGATCTCAAGACAATTCTTGATGGAAATGGTTTGCTTTGTGTGGGGGAAGGCTGCAACATTCAAACACGAGTCTTAGTGAACAGCACCACTGATGCTGCCTCCTCATCACAGACTGTCAGAGCTGCTCATTCTAACCATCATAGATCTGAGAGAAAAGTATTGGATTCCTGTGAACCAGCCCTTTATGCAAAAGACTCAAAGTAAAAGCTGTTAACTGCACCCACGCCCAGAGGCCCGATCACCGAAACCCCCAGTTTGAAACAGCAGGCAGGTTCTCTTTATGTCAAAATTTCTGTATATTTTAAGTTAATTGATAGAGTACTTCATTTAGCTGTTTGAGTTTAAGTAATTAAGGGATACAATTTATCAGAGCAGTATTCTGCTTTAGATAATTCATTTGATTGTTCTGGTCAAACACCTTCAGGTACTGTTGTTGTGATTTGGTGCTATATAAATAAAACTGAACTGAACTCAATGGTGTTATTTTTTAGAAGTCAAAGCAGCTCATACCTGCGACTGCGCCCCACAGTGAGACCATCGCTCTGCTTCACCAGGTTGACCATCGTGCCATCGGGCAGCATCCAGCTGATCTCAGGGTTGGGGAGGCCAGAAGCCACACAGTCCACCTTCAGGTCCGCACCGTACACCACCTCCTGGCTGGACTGCTGCAGCTTCTGTTCGATCTTGGCCGGTCTGGTCAGCACATTGACCCGCAGCAGGACATAGTCGTCACCCATCTTGTTACGTGCCACACATAAGTAATCACCACCGTCCTTGTCGGTCACCGGATGAAGGCTAAAAGTGCCGTTGGGAAACACCTTGATTCTGCTGTCAAAACTGCAATAAACAAACAACCAACTCTGAAACAAGATGAAATATATGAAAGGTGAATATGTGATTATGGATGCTTAGGAAGGTTAAGGATGTTCAGGGTTTCATTACAAGTTATACATTTCACCTGTACTGAGCATCTACCAGCTTCTTAGAAGGTGTTCTCCAGATGATTCGGGGCTTCGGCTGTCCTGTTGCCACACAGTCGAGCAGCAGTCTAC
The DNA here is from genome assembly GCA_034780415.1 of Cichlasoma orientale. Classification (NCBI taxonomy): domain Eukaryota; kingdom Metazoa; phylum Chordata; class Actinopteri; order Cichliformes; family Cichlidae; genus Cichlasoma; species Cichlasoma orientale. Next base: position 286,540 of record JAVDPK010002491.1, on the reverse strand, counting down.
TCCCATAGGTCACATCTGTTCTTTGGAGTGATGAAGAGGTGATATTGGGCTTGGCAGAGGACAGATTCCTTCTTATGCTCAAGATCACAGTCCTCCTGCTGGATGCTACGGTGTTACTGGCCGAGCACTCGTATCTCCCAGCATTTTCTGCGCCCATCCTCCGTATGTAGAGGGTCCCGTTGGGGAAAACAATGAGGTTCTGTCCAATATCCAGGGATGCAGTGAGCTGTGCACCACCAGGTGTGATCCAGCGAATAACAGATGGAGGGGAACCTGTGGCAGTGCAGTGGATGTAGGCAGGGTTGCCCTCTGAAAGGGTGGTGGTCTCGTGTAGCGACTGCTGAATCACAGGTGGCAATGCTAAGACGTGAAGATGCACTGAAACAGAGTCAGCTCCGGCTGCACTGCTGGCAATGCACTTGTAAACCCCTCTGTCTGTGTGACCGGCCGGGTCAAGCTGTAGGACTCCATTATTTCTGACAACTACGTGCTGCTGAGATGGAACAGAACCTGAGGCGGCAGCTATGTGGACATGGTTAGGGAGGACCCATGTGACCTGAGGCACAGGATGCCCTTCCACTTTGCACTCCAAATCGACTTTGCCACCTAGATTCACAGTAATTTCTCTGTGCCGAGGATGCAGGACCCGCGGATGCCGAGACAGGACCACAAGGTTGACCGCCATCGTGTCTGTGCCATACTGGTTCTGCACTGTGCACGAGTATTGACCGCTATCCAAGAGCTGTGTGTTCCTGATGATTAATGTACCATTAGGGTGGACCTCAAACCTTTGGACCGTGGTGTTCTGAGCCATACTCGCCCCTGCAAAAATTGACAGATTCAAACTGTATAAAATTTAAGATGAACAATGATTGAAAATAGAAAAGACCATAAAGTCTATATCGCAGGAGAAGTCTATGTTGCATTTACAGGGTGTAAAAAAATACAATAAACTGCGTCTCTAGAGTACTTGTCCAGTCTTACTGAGAACTCCAGATATTTTAGTGTGATTGAACCTTGAAAAGAAAGCCGTGCCATGTAAAAGGAGAATAGTTACTTCTAACTGGGAGCAAGACAAAGGCTTTGTTGTAAAGCTCATATCAAATGTAACTAAAATGCTTCTATTTTCAATTCGCTCTGGGATCACAAGGCCAGGGTCACTGCGGAAACGAGGTGCAAAGACATGAACGTGAGACCAGAATTATTGTTGTGTTCAAATATATTACTTTATGTTACAAACTCAAGTATTCTACTGAGAATAATTCAGTTAGATAGCATAATTATGGTATAGAAAGAATGTCTTTAAAGGTTGGCACTGAATAAAAAGCAGATTTTTGGACAATCAGTATCAAGCTTGTTACAAAGTTGTCAATCTTATAAATGCATCATCTGCATGTTTAGGCCTAGGCTGCTGGGGGGGTTCCCATAATGCACTGTTTCTTTTACTCACTGTTTTGTGTTTAATCATTCTCTGTGT
>JAVDPK010002491.1:165341-192875 GCA_034780415.1 Cichlasoma orientale | reverse complement strand
GGGTCACCTGATCCAGCCCAAACTATAAGCTTTATAATGCATTCAGTATTTCTAGGCTGGACTATTGCAATTCATAATTATCAGGATGTTCTGTGAAAAGCCTCCAGTCTGGGACAAGAAAGAGAGGTCATATTTCTCCTGTTGGAACACTGAATTATGTCCCTTTACACCTGAAACACAGGGCTGTCCATCCTCACTGAATCGTGGCCTTCTCTCTGACCATCGAACTGTCTTTTACAACAGTGGTTACTCAATAATAGCTTTACCTTGCTCAAAAACAATTTTTAGTATATCATCTAGTCTAGAAGGCTGATCTTGAACCGGCCTTGCTGACACACTCTCACAGATGACGTTTCAGCTCCTAACAGCTCTTGTGCTCGGGGGTGGATCTTCTTGAAACCAGGCAATCGCCTCCTGCCGCACCTCCAACAATGTGCAGTGCTCTCTCTCCCTAACCGTTTAGTGAAGCTCTCTTGGTAAGGCTGGCTCTCTAGCCCCCTCCACAAACTGGTCTCTTATTGCTAATGCTGCGTCTGTTACTGCATCGGGTCTCTGTCTTAACACTGTGCAAAGAATTTGTGATAGTGCATGCGGGTCGCCAAAGAAGTCCTCGCCCTCAAGTTGGTAACGGCCATAAAACCTCTGCAGCAGTTGAGCTGTACTGCGTTTCTCACTGCATGCTTCTCGCAGTATATTAAGTAACTGAGCAGCATTATCTATTTCACCATCAAAACGCAGTCTTACTTCTTCAAGTGCTGAACCTCTAAGGAGAGAAAGAATATAGTCACTTTGAACTTGATTGTTTAAGTCTCGGACTCGGACTGCGCGATTTACTTCAACAAGAAATTCATCAACAGAGTGACCGTCAACATTAATATCCTCAGTGAATGAATAATTGGGCACTCTCTGGGTAAGTAAACATAAGGCCTATTCATTCCACCACTTAGAGCAGTAATTTGAGCCATAGCTTGATGATGCTTTAACCTTAATTCAGGTAACTTGGATTGCATATCAATGTCAGTGTCACGTTCCTCCTCCGAAACATTCCTTATCACAGTCTGTCTCTGGAATGGTGCACAGCTTGGCCTTGCTCCTTTATTGTGAACACACTGAATTCTTTAAAAACAGAATTTAAAAACCTTAAAGAGGAAACCAGTCTCCGACCAGTAATACACCAACAACTGTAGTGGCTTATTTTCCTGTTTCAGCAAGAAAACAAAAAGCAACATCATCAAGTCTGTAGACTTGGGCTGTCTCTTGTGTTCCTCGAGTCGTCAAAGGTTTTGGAAAGGACCTGGCATTTGTATAGCGCTTTTTTAGTTTTACTGGCCACTTAGTGCATTTGACTACAGGTCACATTAACCACAGAGTCACACAGCTTTCTATACCAACTCAGATCCTTGGCCAATTCAGAATCACCAATTAAAGTAAAATCCATGTGTTTGGATGGTGGGAAGAAGCTTGAGCACCCAGAGGAAACACACACATGTAATGAACATGCAGGGTTTGAACCAAATAAAAGAAACTTTTTGCAGTGTGATGAGCATCGTCCTGCCCGGGAAGGCCACTACCATCAGGAGGAGCGTTTGTATTTGTCAGACCAAACCAGACCAAGCCAAACCAAACCAGACCAACCCAAACCAAGCCGAACCAAACCAGACTAAATATTTTGCAGAAAAACACTGTAACAACATGATAAATGTCACATTTTTTGGTTAGTTGAATAGGCACACTTTAAAACTACAAGCTACTTTTGCAAAACTCTGTACACTGACCACAAACCTTAACCTTAAATCCTTAAATCTAGTGGCATTTGGTGTCACTGAGCCAAACCATTTATTGAGTCAAAGTCAGAACTTTCTTAAGACAATTTGTAGGTCAAACAAACAAAAAACAAACAAACAAACAAACAAACAAACAAACATCTCTAAGCACATTCTTGTGCTTAGAGAACTTGTGTGGACTTTAATCTGCATACCAGTTTTTTCAGTAACCAGAGCAACACACATGGCCTTTCCTATTGGTGGACAAATGTATCATATCAATCAATCAAAAAATGATATGGCAACATGTGGTATTTGGTTGCTGAGGAACAAGTGTAAGTTGTGAGAGTGACGGGGCAAAAAAGAGACAGCGATGTTGAAAGTGAGTTTTGAAATTTGAGAGTGCACAGTTAGTGTGTAGTTGTGTGTCCATGTGTGTTGTGTAGCCATGGACAAGACAGATGCTAGTTAAAAAGCCACCAAAGGCAGACTCAAAGGTAAACGCTGTCTCCAGGTGTACATCAGGAGGAGGGACACACCTGGAAGTGTCGGGCCTGTGATGGCCGCGCTGTTCTGTGGGGGGCAGGAATTGTTTGTTGCAATGGCACATGTTATTTGTGTGGCATCTTATTGTGACACCTGATCGTTTTTTAAATAGTAGAAAAAAAAACACCTGAGGCATTGCCTGCATCTTAATAATAGTTAATAAATAGAACTTGTTGTTTGTTGAATTTGTACATACGTTTTTGAAAATTGCAACTTATATTTGTATTTTAAGTTAAAACATGTTTGTGGTCTACTCTGATTTGATTTGATTTTTGTGTGATTTTAGGTCCAATGTGTTGATACAGGATGTCAAAATCAAACAATCACTGTACCGTCACGTGTGAGATTGTAGTGAAAAAATAAAGTCAAAAACAGCCAATTATAGCAAACGCTATACTCCACACAGGGCAAAATAAAGAAAACATCGGATTCTGTCATATTCAGTACGCAGTTGTCGAGGGCCAAGAACTAGTGCCAGACCGAAATCCGGATCCAATCAAGAGACTGGATTTGCAGGCTCCTTTAACATGGGAAACTCTATTTAATGGATATTTTTGGCCATATCTCAAATGAAAAACAACAAAATAATCTGTTGCATTTGTTGCAGTATAGAGGCATATCACTATTGTCCATGGACATGTAACATTTGATGGGGATATGATCCGGATATGTGACACAGCTTTTGACTCAATCTGATCACTCAATTCCCCAGTTATGGCCCAGCTGACAAATTCCCAAAAAGTGAAAATGACCATAAAATGAAAGCTATTTTAGTTCAACTTTTTAAACCTTGGAAAATTATTGGCATTGACAACAGGACCTATGTGTTATCTCAGTGTTGGGAGAGTGACATGGTTGTGAGGAGGACAACGTTCAAATAAGCTAAAACATCTGCCGTGGTGTGCTTAGTGCAAGGAATTAACTGCTAAAGAACAGATATTTCACTGCTGAGCTAAATGTGCAAATCACATATGTACAATGTACAGGAACCCATATGGAGCTTTGTTTTCACTGTTTACAAACTCCCTCTTGATTCGAACACACTTGCAGTGGACGTGTCTACATTTGGCACAGTGAATCGGTTTTGCCAGAGTCTGGTCCACTGCAGTGTGAACAGTGCGTGCTCATCTAGGAGCTTGGGGCCCGTGCTCCGGGTCAGCAGCTCTGGCAGAACATGGCTGAGGAAGCGTTGTTCAGTCTTAGCGCTTAGCAGCAATTCTTCGTCTCTTACAATATGATTGATGACTGTTTGGTCCAAACTACACAGTCACTGTAGGTGACATCACACAAAAACATCTGCAGCCGGATCTGGTAGCAGTGCGGGTGTCTCCTCTTTATCTGCCACATTTCACATCTTTATTGTGTCAAGGCAGAAGTGTGAGTCTTTATTGCATACACTTGGGCCTTCGCTGTATTTATATGGGCACTTAATCTCCAGTGTCCCCCTCCCACAACACGAACAGCTGAGATGATGCATCAAGATGTAAGTGGTGTGGATGAATAGCAAGACCAGAGAACCGAGGATAGAAATTAGTGTGACCTTTACTCTTTTCATCAGGGTAACATTTTCTAGTTGAAGTTTGTGCTTGTTATCCTGCCTGTGCCGAGCCCTGCATTGTGACTGCTCCCTGGTAATAAGCTCCAAGGTTTCACACTGATCTGAAGTAAGCTTCTTTTTAACTTTCTCAAACGTCTCATGCCACTCTGCCCTATAATATGTGGTGGAAGGCCCATTAACATTAATGCAGAGTCCGTGTCACTCAGGTCCATAGTGGTAAGAACAGTTGCATGAGGTGCGAGGCCTCTTAGCTCCCTAGTTTTATTTGCAAGTTTCAATTTGAAACGATACATTTAAAATGTTTCCTCAACAGACACTTTATGAAAAGGACAATGCCTTTCAGAGGTTTTAAAAGTAAAACTGCTGGCTACAATGTTTTTTGACTGAAATGAACCTGATAACCCTGAAATCAATTGGTGTTCAGGCCTTTCACATTAGGCTTGCTGCTTCTCTTAGGAATGTCTCTGATGTGACTCAGTGGTGCTGGCTGAACCTCTGTCCTGGACATGTCTTTCCACACACAGGTCCCTGATGTGCTTCCTGTATCTGTTCATATACCTGTCATAATCTGTCTTCCATCGGCAATTCATACTTAACGTAAAAAACAAACAACAACAAAAAAAACAAACCCTATTGATGCCGGCAGCAACAGCTGTAACTTTAAGCCACTCCTCAGACAAAAGATCTTAGGTGTCATCAACATTTACAAGCATTGGAATCGTCTATAGTTTTGGAGAATGGCCCATTTTAAATAAAGAGAGAGTTGTGTTGGGAGAAATTAAGTCATTATGATGAGACAGGAAATGACTGGAGACAAACTACCGTGCAAATGGACTCCAACCTGGACATGGTTCTCTGAGCCATTACAAAAACTTACGATACCTTTGGGCAGACACAGTTCTGAACTGAACCACTGAGACTGATTTAGGTAATTTTGAGCAGAAAATATGTCAAGATTCATACTCACCGTGTCGGTCTACGTTCGTACCCTCACCTATAGTCACGAGCTTTGGGAAGTAACTGAAGAACAAGATCGTGAACACAAACGGCAGAAATGAGCTTCCTCTGAAGGGTGGCTCACCTCTCCCTTAGAGATAGGGTGAGGAGTGCAGTCATTCGGGAGGGGCTCAGAGCAGAGCCGCTGCTCCTCCACATCAAAAGGAGCCAGTTGAGGTGACGAGGATGCTCAAACGCAGAAGTCTACAGAAACATTTTGTCTGTCAATTTAAAGAAAGATGTGACCAGACTGATTGATTGATCCTTTATCATGGAGCAAGATAATGACCCAAAACGCATGGCCAAACTACAGTGGAGTTCATCGGGGGCAGGAAGTGGAAGGTTTTAGACTGGCCTAGTCGATCTGCAGGAGCCTATCCAGCATCGTTACCTGCTAAAGAGGAGACTGAAGGGAAAAGCTGAGATGTTGATCTTTTCTCATACTGATTTTTTTTATATCAAACCCAGATGTTTTCAGTCTGCAGTAAAAAATAAAGGGACTGGCCTCACTCTTCCAATACTAAAGTGCCTCGAGGCGACTGCTGTGATTTGGCGCTATATAAATAAAACTGAATTGAACTGAAGTGAATTGGAGGGGAGTGTAAGTTGAGTAATTGTCCCTGTGATTAAAGTGTTTCCATCTCTATGTTCTCCATTCTGTACTCTTTGAGTCGGGCCAGGACTCACTAATCCTTTCACCAGTAGCAGCAACAGGTCCGTTCAGCTGAAGCTTTAATTCAGTGAGAATATGTGTCTGTACGTGACCTCCGGGCCACAATGAGCCTATTCAGGTCTCGCACAACTTTCTGTTTTCATTTTGTAGTTGCAGGTTATCTTTAGCTTGGTTGCCAATGAGTATTTTGTTTGTCTCTAAGCTTTCCGTTTCATTTCTATTTTCTAGTGCACAAAACGTTATAAACAAAAACCCAGCCATAATTGGAAAGGGAAATTGGCAATATCTGCTGATGAATACGTGAAAGGGCCTGTTACATCCTACTGAAGGCAGTTTCCTTATTAATATTGAATAGGGGGAATTCATCTAAGCGCCTTCGTGTGACTGTTGTTGTGATTTCGCACTATATAAATGAAACTGAATCTATGTTATATAAAAACAAAACAAAAACCATCTATAATATGTTTTCTCTAACTGACCTACTTAACCAGCGTGTGTTGTAGAGGAGTTAGAGTTTAGTAGCCAGGAAAACCCTGATAATGGAAACTTCATCCAGTTTAATAAAAACGGCATATTGCAGCTCCACTACTGCATGCTGTACACCCTTACTGTTTCCATGGGAATTAAGAGGGTAAGCAGCAGCCAGATGCTGCTAATCAAATGTATTCCATTAATTGATCATCAGCAAGTGGGGCCACCCCTATAAAAACAGATGTTCTGGGAGTTTGCTGGTCAGGTGTGCATTAATACCACAATCTTACCTGGACTGGACAAACCAGTAAATTCACCCCAATGCCAGCTGATGCTTTAAAGCAGGTTTGTGGAAGGGTGATGATTTAGGCTCGTAGGTCCCCTCAACATCCGGACCTCAACCAGATGAAATTTTTGTGGAAGAAGCTGTGCATGAACAAATTCCTGCAAACCTCAGTGAACTGAGAAGAGTGGGCCAAAATTCCTTCACAATGATGTAAGACACCGATAAAGTCATTGTTGCTAAAAGTACCTCTACAAGCTATCGAATCAGCGTGTACTCCGTCTTTCACTGAACTGCAGAGTGCTGTGGAAACTTTCCTTTTCACGTGATTGCACGAGAAATCGGTTGGTTGATAAAAATGTACTAAATTAAACTTTTTTGCTGCCATCTTCACTTTTCATCTGATTCACTGTGATTTTGCAGTTGAAGGTGAAAAAACGACAAACCAACAGTTTTCACACACTCGTGTCTTTGAGGCGTGTTTTCATTTCAACCTTCTTTAAACCTCTACTCATTTATTTTAGAAGGAAATATTTCCACCACTTCATTTGTTATTATTAGACAGTTTAAATTGCTAAAGCTACAAGACTGAACTTGTAAATTAGGTGCCTTATAAATGATCAAGCAGTAAATAAAATAGGTAGAATTAGCTTCACCTTAACACACTATGGTATTAAAATCTAACATTTAAGTATTTTTGTAGAATCGTATGTGTTGCAGTGTATTATTGCTAACTTTACTAGTACTTTACTTACTTGCAGTGGATCTGTAATGTCGAGTTGTGCAGAGACCCATTAAACTGCTGGAGTGGGAAACTGTCCCAATGTATTAGTGCCCTTTAGTGTTCTAACAGGTTCTGCACCTGTCACTGAAGAATGTTTAGAGTGTTCAGTAAGAAGCTGGGTAAACCCGCCTGTTTAGTGCTCTGCACATGAATTTTAAAATCAATATTAACATTTACTGGGAGCCGATGTAAAGAGTAGAAATGAGAAGGAATTGATGTGCTTACTAAACCACGTTAATAGTCTGGCTGCAGCGTTTTGTGTTGGCTAGAGGTGTGACAAAGCTGGTAAAGAGGGCGTTACAGTAAGTGTGATGACAAAAATGCTTGAATTATATGCACGGTCTCAGTCTTGTTGGAGTTTAAAACAAGGTAACTGCCTCTAATCTGGGATTAAAAAGTGGATGTTGGTGGACAGCCTGTCAGAAATGTACAGTTTGCATAAGGAACCAATAACCAACAAAGCTGGCATCAAGATTATAGTTGTTTTTAGTAAAGGAAGTACCTCAGTATTTTTAAAGTAGTAAGGAACACACCCTTGCCTCGGTGGGCTCCTGATAATAGATGGTAATGATACAGCAATGCTGTAAGAGTCCCAAACTGGACAGAAGAAGGTAATATTTCTAATGAGCATGATGCTCATTACTGTAATGAAGTCATTAAGTGTAATTGGAGAGAAAGAAAGAGATGACTCAGGGCACTGAGGGCCATCTTTGTAAGGGAAAGAACTTAAGGAGATCTTAGATCTGAGATCCATCAGCTTGTTTACAGTCATTGTGAAATAGATTCTAATCATCATAAGAGAGTAACAGAGCATGCTGAGGTGGAGCAGAAACTGCTGACAGTATCAAATATGACCCTGGGATTATTCTTATTCTTCTATGATTTATGAGATTATTGAAACCAGAGGATCCAGCTTCTTTCATTGCCCAAGAGTGAAGAAGTTCTTCTTCGCTGCTCTCTCATAGTCGTTGTGTTTTTCGACGAGAACGTTGAAGGCCACAAGTTTGACTGTTTAACCGTGGTGAACGAGAGATGACAGAGAGATGACTAATTCTGTAAGGATTGAGAACGGCAGTGGTAACTAAAATAATTAACAAGGAGCTCAGCATTACCATCATAAGAGGCTGAAAAATCAAAGAAGGAAGAAAACTCAGAAATAAGTCAAAGTGCCTGCACCTAATATAAACGTGAGAAAAAGACTTTAACAGTTAAAAGAAACACTGAAAGAGAGATTCATGTCACTGAAGGTATTTATGTGCCAGTGGTCAAAGATAACACCAAATCTGGGTTCCTGCTGTGAAGAGCCTGGCAGCAGCCCATGAAGTTCTCATGTATCTGCTCCTCCAAAGTCTCTGCGAAGCTGCAAAGCAGCAAATAGAAAGCAGCTCCCTTCACCTGCTTCCTCTGATGGCGTTTCTGAGGCAAAAGTGGGTCCACGACCGGCAACAGTGGAAGCATGCTGGGGGTTGTGTTGTGAACAAGCAGCAGCAGAAAAACAATTCAATTTCATTGATTCTGGAAATTAATCAGCCAGTGGCGATCATATGTCTGCAATGAGACAACACCAGACAAAAGCCTACCAATAACAATGATAAAACATGCAATACACATTATGGACAGAGACAAACACCACAGGCATGACAGAGCAGGCTGAAAACAACTAAAAAAAAAATATATATATATATATATAAAGAGAGGATCAACTGTGAAGTTTAAAGCAGGACCGTGGCCCTGGCAGAAAGACAGCAGCAATAGCAGGTTTACAAAGAAGTGGCAAAAAAGAACATCAGTTCACACAAGGTAACAAAACACTATGTGCACTGTAACTATTGATAGCACCATAACTAGCTATCAGCAGTAATAAAAATAAGAAGGCCAGTAAAATGAAGTATACTCGAGCTCAGTTTAATCAGATGTTTCATTTTATGTGAAGCTCTTTCACACCTCATTTTCCTCCTCCACTTTACCTTATCAGGCTTGGCTTACTCTAGAAAATGTATATATCTGGTGTTTGTCTGATCATTCTATATGTCTGATGTGTTAATGTGATAGCTTAGATAGCTGGTGGCCTGAAGCTGTGGACTGCATCTCATCTGAATTTCCAGTGACGTAAATCTGCTTGATTTCAGGGCCAGTTTTGTGGGATGTGCCAGTGGCAGCTTTTGGCATTGTCACATTTTTTGGCAGAAAAGTGTTACATTGTCCTTGTCCTCCAGGTGCAAACCTGCCTTCTCTCTCCCTCTGCTTCTCTATCGTTCATGCTTCTGCCAGTGTGTCTGTGGGTGTGGTTGGCACTAACCAGTCTCTAACCATTCTTCAACCAGCGGCACAAACAGCTGATCCCACAAGTGTTCAGTGGGGTTGAGGTCAGGACTGCAGGCAGGCCGTTCCATCCTCTCGACTCTCAAATTTTGGAGCTAGTCTCTGATAAACCCTGCTCTGTCAGTCCCAGAACGTGGAGATATGGGATTGCCACTGGCTGCAGAAACTCATCTTGATATCTGCATTGAGACTGCCTCCAATGATAACAAGCACGAGACGATGGCAGAAGAAGCTGTTCGGCACTGGCAGGGAAGATTTGGCAAGTTTTTCATAGGTGCAACCCGCAATGGTCAACTCTGCTACCCAACCTACAAATGCATTTTCCTGTGAAAATGCTCATGCATGTGAAAATGCTCATGCATGTGAAAATGTTCATGCATGTGAAAATGCTCATGCATGTGAAAATGCTCATGCATGTGAGCACGTGGACACACCTATGCTGCTAGGTCAGTGATAATTTATTTAACTTGTTTAATTCTAATTGTTTAGTCCCTGCATAGAGTTTAATTCATTTATTTTAGCCATTATAAAAGAGCAAACGCTGCTGCTGGAATTTTTAATTTCTTGATAATGTGCCTCTCTGTGGACTGTTGTTTAGCTGTTAATTCTCCCGGGCTCTCTGTGGGAGATGTGCTCAAACACTGCACCTGAATTTGTTTTCGTTTGATGTCTTTAATTCTGGGCTGTACTCTTTATTTGAATTCTTTTGCCTTCATTCTGAAAACTTCCCGCTGCTTAGTTGGTGAGGTCTGCATCTGGAGGATGTTTACGGTCTTAGACGCAGCACCCAAACACACACACACGCCTTTCCAAGCTGCCTTTTTTGCCTCACTCCCTTTGTTTTGTTAAATTTGTTAAAATTTCGAGAAGTCAGTTGAATTTTGTGCCTGCATTTGTTCAGCCGCTGCTACATTAATTGTGGGAGCGATGAAGAACAAAACCTGATGTAATCAATTAGTTATTCAGTATTGTGTTAAATGTTTAGTGTGAAAATGTTTTATAGCTGGATTTGACATGAACGTCTATCTTTTCTTTCTTCTTCTTCTTCTTCTGTTGTTATTCTGTATTTAAATCAGAGCTTAAAGATGTACTTGATTACATTTTTTGTGTCAGTGTAGGTGTTATAGGAGCTGGAGCTTCAGCCTACATCCTTTTGGTTTCTTCTTTTTAATCATTTAATTTTTTGGGTGGCGTGGTGGTTAGCACTGTTGTCTCACAGTTAGAAGGTCTGGGTTCGAATCCACCCGGGCTTTTCTGCCTGCATGTTCTCCCCGTGTCTGCGTGGGTTTCCTCCGGTTTCCCCCCACAGTCCAAAGACATGCGTGGGGTTAGGTTAATTGGTGATTCTAAATTGGCTCCAGGTGCGAATGTCGTCTGTCTCTATGTATCAGCCGTGCGACAGATTGGTGACCTGTACTGGGCGTACCCTGCCTCTCACCCTGTGACAGCTGGGACAGGCACCAGCCCCCCTGCAGCCCTTGAATTGGATATGGAGAAAATGGATGGATAGATAATATCAATAAATATAAGACTAAAGCACATAAACTCAGTAACAATGTGTGCGCTGTGCTGTGGACTAAAGCTCGATTTGTTCCAAACATGAGGTTCTGGTAATGAGCAGACAGCTGCATTTTATTCACGCTGCTCTGGCCTCACACAAGAGAGCTTTCTGTGTCATTTTAAAGTCATTCTGACATGGCCTGTTGCATCTCTGACAAGCACCACTTGGTCTCTGTTGCAAAGTGGCTATTCTTTCAGTAACACAGTGGTCATCTGGCCATATGTTGCTGCAACGGAGCGAGAGCCAGATGTTTCACGAATAAGCCCCAGCAAGGGCTGACCCATAGTTGATGCACTTCCTCTCTCCCGAACAATCAGCCAGGAAGACTCTGGGGCCTGCCGTGCTCTTTAGAGTGTATGTGCTATCCGACCACCTCTCAAGACAAATGTCTCAGATAAGCCCAGAGTATTTGATGGGGAAAAAACTCTCTCCCTCTCTTTATCAATCTCAAACAGGGAGCTTTTTTTGCACCATTATTCTGCGCTCTAACTGATAAGCTGTGGAGAGCCCAGAGTGGCACGAAAGACATATTGTGCAGGGCAGTGGTTTGCAAAGATAAAACCACTAAGGTCGAAGGCATCTGAGAATAACTCGAATGAGCCTGTCCTCTGTTCATACTGCACACAATGGAGCATCCAAGTGTCGAGTTTAATAGCGAACAGTATGATGAAAGTGTCCTGTGGGAACACATGCCTGGATAATGTTGTTGCTACCTGAATATTCTTTTTGCTTGGATTATAATGTGACACTGACAGAATGTTACGTAGCTCTTTTCCTCACTGAAAGAAATAGAAGAGGCCTGTAGAGGCCTTTCTGTTTCTGACTCCTCCAGTCTGCATCCATCGTGTCCTGATAGAAGAAGCCTCGCATGTATAGTATAAAAACGCTGTGCGTGAATAGGTGAGTTTGTTTGTGGTGTAAAGCACTCTAAGTGTATGATAAGTTTAGAAGTTATATAAATGCAGTTCATTTACTGTTTGTATCCAAAGCACGATCAGGCAAAACAAACAGAACAGAAGTGAGCATTCCATCAGATCAATACCTCAAGCTTTGTTCACTGAAAGATAAAGAAGCGACTTCATCACACATACAGAGTTTGTTAAATGAATAATACCGTGATCGGGGAAAGTGCCTGGAGCGGCCCAGTGGCTGAGTGGTTGGGACACATACCACATGGGCTCCGAATGACCTCGCAGCTGAGTCCCACGCTGACTCCTGGGACATGAGATGCTTGCTGCATGTCATTCCTCTGCCTTCTTTCCCACTTCTGCCGGCTGTCTCAACTGAAAAAAAAAATAATGAAAAAAAGAAATCTGTCTAGTGGTTTCAGAGAATAATAAACCTCTTCTCAGGAGGGAACTTAAACAGGCATTAATGATCCAGAATTTTATTCCAGCACTTTCAGTAAATGAGTTATTAAATCTGCTAATGGAATGCCAATATTTGCTCAATGATAAGAAAATAACATCCCTTTTGCACCCTCAGTGAATCCTTTTTCCCTTCTCCTCCCTGTGATGCATTCATGTTGCAGGTTTCACGTTGCATCCATGGAAGCTGCTGACGAGGAGTGAGCATAAGCAGTGCTGAGGTCGTTTTAAATGCAGACAGCTCAACAAATATGACTAAACACAAAACATTTTCTGTGCATTTTGTCATACATTGTGTCATTGTAGCTAATGTACTGTTGCTGTATTTCTCATGCATTGCGTATATGTATTTCCCATCCATGGGAGAAGAAAATGCTCTTTATTGCCAAAAGTATTCACTCATTCATCCAGATCATTGAGATTAGGTGACCTAAACCCGACAGGACACCTTTGGGATGACAGGCGTGGAAAAAAAACCCACTCCTAAACCTTGTGTTCTATCTATCCATGAAGCCAGAGGACACACACCAATTAGTTAGACTGCAGGAATGTCTAAATGGCATAAAGACTTGGATAACCTCTAATTTTCTGCTTGTAAATTCAGATAAAACTGAGGTTATTGTACTTGGCCCCAAAAATATTAGAAACATTGTGTCTAATCAGATACTTAATGGTATTACGTTGGCCTCCAGTAACACTGTGAGGAATCATGGAGTCATTTATAACCAGGATTTGTCCTTCATATTAAACAAAAGCTCCCTGAAAAGCCGTGAGTTGATCCAAATGAGAGCAGATTTCTCCCATTTTGGCTTCTATTCCTTGGCTCCTGTTAAATCCAGAATTGCATTTAAAATCCTTCTCCTCACATTATAGTTAAGGCTGGATCAGGTGACCCTGAATCCTCTATGTATGCTGCAATAGGCCTAGACTGCTGGGGGGGCTTCCCATGATGCACCGTTTTTCCTTTCCACTGTTGTTGTTTGCTCATAGTGGGTCATCTGATTGTTGGGGTTTCCTCTGCATCATTGTACGTACAATATGAAGCACCTTGAGGGAACTGCTGTTGTAATTTGGTGCTTTATAAATAAAACTGAATTGAATTGAACTCAATTACATAAGCTAAAGAAGGCAGACCACAGCTTGCATCAGTGACACAGTTATTTCTACAAACAGTGGTCGCACTCAGCGGGGAAACAGAAAGCCTGCTTTTATTTTCTCATCGTGGCTGCATTCCCCTGCTTCCTTTGTCGAGCCAACATTCAGTCTTTTATGTGTGTATTTGTACTCAGAAATTATTTCAAATTTGCCAACTTAGCGACTTTGTTGCTATATTTAATCAGCTTTCAGACCCCTGCAGCGACTTCCTTCCAAAAAAGCAACTAGCGACAAATCTAGCGACTTTTTCTGGTGTTACTGGAGACTTTCAGAGACTGCACATGAAAGCACCAATTGTTCTGCAGTTACTGTCCTCAGCGAGCAGCGGGTGCTTCCACGAGCCCCTCGCCCATCCCAAAGCACCGCCACTGATCCCGCCCTGGCTTACAGAGCAGGATGTAAATGCTTCTTCAGTGTCACACTAAAATAAAAGAGTGGTTAAATGCAGTTTCATTACGTTCGTTTGTAGTTCTAAACACATTTAGGGTGTTTACTCACGTGTCTCTCCAGTGTTGTTGTTCCTCTCTTCTATGACCTTGATTACAACTACATGCAAATGTCCAATTATGCAGACTAGGTGATGACATCATATAGCAACTTTTAGCGACTTTTAGGACAGCCAATAGCTACTTTCCCTACTGAGGAGTTGGCACTACTGAGTAATTTGTACAAATGAGGACTATCAGAACAAGTATTTCAGTCTCCAGACTGCAGTGTTATTGTGGTTTTAAATGAGTATTCTGCTATATTATTGAGACTGAAGTCTGACACGGGGAAAAACTGTGAATCTGTGCCAAGAAACACCAGCTGTCCTACAGTAGAGGTGGTTACAATCCTGTCATGGTCCTGGGCCGCTGGCCCAGTGTTTTTTGTTCTCTTTGTTATTGGTCCTCAGCTTGTTGTTTCTAGTTCCTATCGTTCTGTCAAGTCTGCGTCTTGTTCCCTTGTCCCACTTCCTGTTTTATTTTGGTAGTGTCTTGTTTCAGTGTGTTTAGTTTTGCTTTCCCTTGTCTCGTCAGTGTCATTGTGTTCAGCTGTGGTTCCTGCTGTTTCCACTTCCCTCGTTAGTCCCTTTTATATTTACGTCCTGTGTTTCCTCTGCTTATCGTCGTGTCGTTGGTGCTGTCATGTTGGAGTGCTCGTGTCTTTCCTTGCTTTGTTTTTGGATTATGATCAGTGTCTGGCTCCCAAGAGGATTTTTGTACTTTGGTTTTTGTTGCCCACCATGACAAATCCAACTGTTCAGATGAATCAAACCATGTTAATTTTGTGGTCAAACCCACAGTGAGTGAGACACTGGTGGCTTAGAAATGCATTTAGCAGCCCTCTAATGTTCCTGTCATCATCTACAATACACAATATCATCAAAAGATTCTGAGAATCTGGAGAAATCTTTATGTACAAGGCTGAGAATCAATATTGTATGCCCGTGATCTTTGGACCCTCAGGCAGCACTGCATTAAAAACAGGCTTAACAGTGTCATGAAAATGACTGTATGGACTCTGGAAATGGTTGTCTGTGAACACAGTTCACTGTGCCAGCTACAGATGCAGGTTAAAGCTCTGCCATGCAAAGAAGCCATGTGTGAACATGATCAAAAAATGCCACCTTCTTCTCTGGAATGGACTGAGGCAAAGTGGAAAACTGTTCTGTGGTCAGAAGATCAAACTTTGAGGAGAGTGATGATCCAGCTTGGTATCAGCATTCAAATCAAAAGTCTGCATCTCTGATGTATGGGGGTGCGTTAGTGCCTATGGAATTGGCAGCTTTCACATCTGAAGATGCACCATGAAAGGTGTATATAGGTTTTAGTTCAGCGTACACTTGCATAGGAAGACAATGCTAAACTGCACGCTGCACCTATGACAGCAGCATTGCTTCATAGTTGAAGAGTCTGGGTGCTGAGGAGAACTGCCTGCAGCAGTTGGATCTTTGGTTCCAAAAATGCAAGTTGAACACTGGGAAGCAACTAAAATATTTTACCTCCATAGGTGAGGGAACAGCCTTCACCTGGCCATGAAAGTGCATATTAGTGCTTAGTCTTAAATTTCACCCATCCATGTCCTGCTAGTTTTCCTGGTCTTGGGTCACGGTGGCGGCAGCCTCAGCCAGCACCCTTGAAGTATTCTTCAAGCAAACTGACAAATTAGTACTTGGTGAGAGGGTTGTGTTGGGGCAGTTTTAGAGTTACTGTCTCCTTCTCGAAACCTCTGCAGGGGATCCTTGCTGTGTGCATCTCGGTCCTGCTGGGACCTATGAACACACACAAGATGGGGTTTCAATTGTGTGGAATCACTCCTCACAAAAACGAGGAGTTGCTGAAGTCAGAGGGCTTGTTATAAGTGGGAACATGCACCTGAGTAAACCTCAAAGCCAAGCTACCAGAGCATCACTATTCATCACACATCAGTCACCTAGAATCTCTCAAAGGGTAGCTCCTGTAGCATCACATCCTGTCAGTGTGTTAGGCTCTGACTGCTCTGGATGTTGACATAAGGCAGAGCAGCAGCACCGTGATTGGTGTGTGTGCTAAACAAGCTTTACTCATTTACAGTCTCTACCCAGGAGAGCAGAGGGGCTGCCTGCCTGCCTGACCTGAATCTGCCGTCTGATGCCCCCAGCTGCACTGTGGGGGGAACACAAAATGTCAAAAATGTTTGTCTTTTTTCACTTTAAAGACCTGTTTTAAAATCAGTTTGCTGTTTCTCCCTGACAGCTAGAAATATCAGTGGAGTTTCTCTGGCCAGAACTCTGTCAGCTATGACTTTTTAAAGTTGATATTCTTCACTCATTGTCGTCACCCTGCATGCTGTTGATTGCATTTTGTTTTTAAACGTTATTTTAAAGCGCTTTGTTACTGCAAAAGATTATTTATCTGTTATTAAGCCTGATTGAGAATGGAATTCGTACAGATGTTGATGTCAGTTTGTTGCTTCTGTTTGCCACCTTGATTGTAATTGTTCCAGCTAATGATTCAACCTGCAGACAGTCCTGCTAATGATTTTATCCCCTTCTCACACGTTTTTCTTGCTGCCTGTTTACAGGGAGGAAAACGCAGGCTTTGCTCGTGCCCTGGCATCCTGTTGAGAGCAGGAGGAAAAGATATCCAAATGCTCTCTGATAAAAACAAGTTAATCCGCTGCAGATTCAATACAGGAAGCTCAGAATAAGCCTCAGATGATTACAATAGGAAGCTAGTGCCTGGATGTTTTTACCCAATTTTCCTGCTGCTACTTCACAACGAGAACGTGATAAATGTGTAACTCGTTGAGAAGTACTTTTGTTCAGTGGCTGCAGTTTTGAATTAGGGTTGCCAAATGTCCGTTATGCCTTTTTCTTTTGTAGTTCCGAGTGGTGCTGCAGTGAAATTCCAGCAGATCGTGTCCCTGTGTTCCTATGGAGGAATTTCCATCTCAGCAGGAGAGACATGACGCGTGAGAGGTCACCTTCAAATCTCTGTCACTATCTTAATCTACCGTCTGTCAAAGTAGGAGAAGAGTTAACTGTTATTCATGAAGTGGTGAGACTTAAAGGAAAACAATTATTTGGACACAACAGTTTTCCAAATCCTGTAAAAATGCATGCAATTCAATAGAAAGCTGCAGCAATTAGCCAAAACATTAAAAGCAGCTGTCTCAATAATCATAAGGCAACTGGAATGCTGGAAAAACCCAGAGCGGCGGCATTCATACGCACCCACCTAAACACTGCTGCAGAGGATAACAGCACTCCCTGATCATGACAATATCATCACAATGCAACTTCCAATCCGCAGAACCGGTCTCAAAGGGCTCAGGAGACATAACAACTAGCCCTAGACTAAGCCAGGGCCCAGCCTTCAAACTGCACATTCTGATCCAGTTAAACTTGGAATAAGCCAGAACAACTCCATTCTGCAAAGACCCACTCCACGGGTCGCACGACCCAAAAAGCAGAGGTCCCAGAACTTTAGGTGTTTGCCCAGCGTTCCCACTTCCTGTGGCAGTGCCTGATGTTTGTCTCTTCATTGAACTGTGGTTATAGTGTCCCAGGCTACAGGAGTCTGAATATATCTGCATTTGATACTTGTAACTCCTAAAACTCTCTGACAATGTTGCATTTGTATCTTTTCTACAGTTTAGACTTTACTAACTTGTTTTTGGCAGATTTATTTAGAGGTGTACATGCATATAAATATTGAAATTAAATATTCATTTATTAAAATACGTTACTTAGTTGAAGACCTGAGTGTTAGAGTACCAGTCAAAGGTTGGGACGCACTAACCAATGGGTGAGTCTTGTATGTGCATGTGTTCCTTATAAGGTGCCCTTCACCATGTCCGGTGTCATGGTCCTGGTCCAGTGTCTTGTGGGGGTTTTTTTTGTCATTCAGGTTCTGTTATTATTAAATATCTTCAGTTTGTGTCTTTGTTTAGTTTTTCTCCTGTGTATCTTTCTGCTTGCTTTGTTCTCAGCTCTGGCCATTTAGAGTTTTGCATTCGAGCTTATTTCTCTTCATGATTTATTCTCAGTCTTTGTTCTGTCTCCTGCTGTAATTTGTAATTATAATTTATTTCCTGAGTTTGTTTTCCTGCCCTCTTCTGTCCTTTGTGTCAAGACTGCATTTCTGTTCCCTTGTTCACTCACTTCCTGTTTTATTTTGTTAGTCTTTCATCTCGTGCTTTAGATTTATTTTTACATCCCTTGTCTCATTTTCTTAATCAGGTGTCCTCCCAGGTGTCTCCTGTTTGCCCTCATCATATTGTGTATTTATTCCCTCGGTTAGCTCATTGCTGCGTCCTCCCTCAAAGCTGTGCGTCTCTTTTGTTTCATCTTTCCCCCTAGATTCCTAGTTTTTGAATTCCTGGCTCCAGCTCTGCCTTATTTTGAGCTTCTGGAAAGAGTTCAGCATTAAAGCTGTTTTTGAGTTTATTCCTGCCTCCCAGTCCTCATCTATTCTGCATTTGGGTCCAAATCCTGGCTGCCACACAGCCCTACATCACACTGGGGCTGTCAGGGCATGTTATGAGCTGTGCTGCTTGAAACTGTAGGTTTACTGCCATGACCAAACTGAAATAACCAAAGACCCGCTCGTATTACTGTCCAGTTTTATTTAGACTTATACAACACATATAACAACAAAAGTTGTCTCAGGGCACTGTAGGTCAATATCAGAGAAATCCACTGATTTTCTACAAGCAAGAACGTCACATATACTTTAGCACAGAGAGACAACAAAGAGCGCCTCAGCATTTACATCAACTCAGCTCTTTCCTGGTCTGAGGATTGTGGCGGATAATCGGGGTTATAGGGATAACGACTGTAAGACAGTCATGGAAAGCAATCCTACATTTCTACATATTTGTAAATTCATTAATCACACTACAGTTTTGAGGGGTGAAGATGTGTGAGAAGATATTATTGTGACAGTAAGACACCTTACACATGTTGTGCCCTTATCATGGTGACTTGTGCTGACATGTGAAAGTATGTGATGGGGACTGTAGCAAAATACTTTTTTCTAGAGTATATAAGTAAAATAATAACTTTATCAGGAGTTTTTAACCTCATACATTCGTTTTTCTTCATGTCCACTCCAGCACTGACTGGGTGGAAGTTTACAAGCAGTTGAATAGGGAGGTCTCAGAATACGAACAAAGGATATTCTGTGATATGAATTACTTCCTGTTTTTTAAGGATGGGAAGATAATTTCAGCACAACCATTTCCTGTTTTGTTATAATTTCTAACAAAGTTTTAGTGATGACTTTTTAAAACACTTAACCAGAGAAGCAGCAACACATCCTGGGGTTAAATTACCCTGCAGTGTAATAACATCTTTATAACACTGTTTTGTCTTTGAGTTTGTTCTGCAAGTCAAAAATACATTTTTAAATGCTGGTCTACAAAGTTTGCAGCCATGCTTACAATACTGAGTGTTCTTGCATCTCTGGTTTGGCCTCTGCCATCTCCTAAAATATTCCTCTATGTCCACCGCCTAGTCTTTACCTGTATCCATTTTTACACACATACCTGAAGCTCATGAAAGCAAAATTCAGGAAGGTGTTTGCAGTATAAGAATAACATTAAAGTCATGTGGTCTGGAGAGGATTCAAATAAGCACAATAAATGTATCAGTGAATAATCTTAAAAACTTCAAACAATGGATGAAAGGATCAATACAAAGCTATGGAAGCAGCTTGAAACCCCTCTCGGAGCTGGTTGCACAGGGTGTGGAAGGGGCGTCAGCCTTGACTGCACAGACCTCAGCATCTATCTGCACAACAAGTGTGTGTGTGTGTGTGTGTGTGTGTATAATCATACCTCTGACACTTATTTCCTCTCTTCTTTTCCTTGCACACACTTTCGTGCCAGATGTCTGTCACAGGAGCACAATGGAGGGGATTGGAGTATATGTAATGGCAACTGGCATAATTGCTTCCTGAATAAACATAGCAAAGACCCTCAGCTATGGCTGAACTGCGCCCGCTGCACCTTCCTCCTCCTTAGCAAACAGCAGGCTTGTCTCTTTTCCATGTCTGGCCGCAGGGGAGGGGACATCCCCCTCACATCCATGTGAGGGCACTGTGGAACTTTGCAGGCCTGACACACTCGCTGGTTCTGTTCTGCACTAGAGGTTTAAATTAAACATTAAACACTGAGGGAAATGAGAGGAGAAGAACGGGATGATGACAAGAATGGAGGGAGAGAACGAAGGAGAGCAAGAGAGATTCTATTCATGAAATGTCTACTTTTTTTCTTTCGAAATCCTGACATAACACAGTGGGTGGATGATTCATCGCTCATGAAGGACGATCTGTTTCTGCAAATGATGATTTTTTGTGTGTGTGTCGCAAGACCTTTTACTAACAACCGTTGATGTATTTAGAAATATATGCGGCCCCAAGAGACTGATGATGCTGCTAGCTTGCCAGTTCAATAATTAAAAACGGAATACACCTATCGTTGTTTGGCTAATCAATTAAACATAATCCAGGAGCATGAGCGCTCTCCAGAGGTATGGCTTCAAATGTTAGCTTGTGGTCACTGTAAGACAGGACTGCTTAAGTTAGGACTGCAGCTCTGCATGGATTCGTTAAGTGTTGCTGTTTTCTGCCAGCTTGTTTTCTGAGGTTTGCTAACGATTTCATGAAGGTTTTGTGTTAGGTAGCTTAAGCGTTTAGTGAATAGCAAAGGATCGGTGTGTTTGGGATTTTATGAAAGATAAGACTGAAAGGTTGACACCTATGGCAGCCTTGCTTTCTTTCCAATTTAAGGGCAGATGTGGTGAAATGGAGAGGCTGAAATGTCAGAAGTGGGCACAGGCAGGCAGAGTGAGCGGATTAACGCAGTGGCTTCGAGCCATCCAGCCAGTTTTGCTATCATGACCTTGTCGACTAGCTGCCAGTCAGCTCAGACCTCCGAGGGTTTCTGCTTCTTTAGCTGAGGCTGACGTCGTGTCTGTCACGCCAAAAATCCTCCTTCCTCATGACCCCCCCTGAGACACTACATGGCAGGTTGCAAGCAGAGCGGAGAGACTGTTTCGCTCTGAACTTCAGGAAGACCAAAAGCAGAGACAGATTAGAGACCCAACTCAATCAACCTTGGCTAAAATCTTCCTCCTGAATTAAGAAATCTGGCAGGGACAGTTGGAGGACGTACTCAAAGACACACATATAAAAGTGATTTTCTCATTGTGCAGTGGGACGTCTCTGCGTCTAGAAGAAAGTGAATAGATTAAATCACATTAGATAATGCTTTAGTACTTGACACTAGCGCCCAATTAAGATCTGTAGAGCCTGGAGCGCAGAGCACAGAAGGAGCCTATAGTTTTTTTTAATAGCAAATACATGACAAAACTGCTACGCTTTCGGCTTTGATAACCTTGTTTTAATTATGCAATTACATGGCTGTCTCCTAACCCTGCTCTCTTGGTGCATTTAAAAGCAGCCTCCACAGTCAGGACCATTTGCTCAGCATAACAACAACTTTGAACTTGCAGGAAATATTATGCAAAAATCTCTCCTTTGATGCAGAGCAAAGTGTGCTTATTAAACAATTAGCATAGTTACGCTGGTGGTAATCACCCAGAGAGATTGTGAATTGGCAGGAGAGTTTAAAAATAGTCGTCTGAAATTTCTGTGCAGGGTGCCTAATACCTGACTGTATGCCCAGGGGCAGAACACAGCGTTTGTTACTGTTGCTACTGCTCACATACCTTCCTAAAGTTAGCATCTGTACATCTTCGTGTATTTTTTGTGGTTTTTGTTGCCTATTCGGTCTGAAAGGCTCATTAATGTTGCACAGAGAAATATTTTGATAGTGCAAGGAGGAAAACCCAGCAGCTCTCACTGACTTGGGCATGGATTAAAATACTGATGAGGCAGGAGCTTTTATTATCTTGATATGCTTCAGTGAGGAGCAGAGTGTTTAAGCCTGCACCGCACATGCCCAGTATTAATGTGCCAGTGCTCAAGCCCAAAGTTCTTTTTGGTACATAGGAACTTACCTACTACTTACTTCCATGCCCTCACCTTCAAGATAGAACTGAGCCAAATGTTTTAACCCAACATCAGTACTGGACCTCACGAGAAGCTGCATGGGAGCAGTTCCCTGCAGCCAGGTTCAACATCACCTGCAAAGGCTAAAATATTAGTAGAAGAATTGAGAGAAATCTTGACAGGCGCTAAGTTAACCTGGTATAGGGATAGAAATGGGGATGGCTCAGTACTTCTTTTTAATGTCCATTATCAATACTAATACTGTAATTTTGAGTATAGCAATGAGTATACTAATAACAGTCCAATATAGTATTTTTCTTACAACTAAGTATACTAATGTATGCAAGGTAAAGATGCTTAAGCTGTGAAACAAATATTCTAGTCTCCTGAGGGAAGACATGACTAGTTTGTGCAATATTACTATTTTTTTAATTTAAACTTTTCCACAAAAGCTTCAGCATCACTCTGGTCAGCACACATTGCCCTTGGTTCTGTTATAACTCCATGTTATAGATGTTTCACCGACTGTGACACATACTCATGGACTATCTGTCTTTACAGGACACTCAGAATGAAGCATTTACATCACAGTTTTGGCTAAAGGAAGGACTTTTTCCTGGAATCTAATCAAGTGATTTTGGCCAAAGCGGATGCTTCCTGTGCCTCCAATCATGCCAATATCATATTGATAAAATGAGAAATATCCTAACTCGGATTGATGCTGAAAAACTAGTTCATGCATCTGTTACTTGTAGGCAGTGAGATGACTGACAGGCACCAGTAAAAGAGATCATATTTGTGCAATGCTAGCTTCTCATCATTCACTCCATATGAAATCTACAATTGAACTTAAAATCCTTCTTCTCCCATAAAAAGTCCTGAATAATCAGGTCCCATCATATCTTCAAGACCTTATAGTATGCCATTATCCCAACAGATCACTTTGCTCTTAGAGTGCAGGCTGACTTGTGGATCTTACAGTTGACCTGGAAATCTGATAATTTGTGCTGCTACTGGTGCTCGTTATTGCATCCTTGTTTTTTAACATTAGCACATTGTTGGTAGAACGTACACAGAACTTTGGTACATTTCTGCAGTTGGGTCTGATTTTCCCCTCTAGGTCAATCTCACCAATTGTGTGTAAATTAGCCACGCCAGCAGCTTTGACAAAACATCACTATTTTTTGTAGTTGGCAACAACCCTTCCAGAAGAGTAGGGTTTCTGGGGGTGCTCCTGGTCAGCAGTTTTGGGTCACATACTGGTGCTTGTTATGGACCCTTTGCCATCGCATTTTAACACACTGAATACCACTTTAGTGGCAGTTTTCAACATGTGTAGGAATACTCCAGAATAGCATGAAGATGTATAATAATAGTATAAGTACACATAAGGAAGCTTGAGACATTGGGTTGCTCACTGATGAACATCAGTTTTTGAATGCAACAAGGTATCCTGCTCAAACATACAATGTAATGAGACCGGCCAGGTAACCCCAGCCTTTAAATTACAAAGCTCTGCTAAATTGCTGGTGCCAGATAGGGCCAGCCACTGGTTGGTGTAATGTGGTGGTGATAATGATAATCAGTGTAGATGATGATGATGGTGGTGTTAGAAAGCAATTAGGAATTTTATACCAAGCAAAAAAAATTCTTTAACTAAAAGCAAGTAGTGCTAACATACATCATACAGCTATACAGCAACTGGCTCTAAACTAGAGCTGCTCTTAGTCACATACACTACTCACTGTTATCCACCCACACTACTCCAATCACACTCACTGAATTTTTTGCTGCATTTGACCTGACTGTTGTTTTATCATCCTTTGATGTTATTAGAATCATATTATCCTTTGATTTCATGTTTTTGTGCACATTTTCAGTCTGTCATAATGATTCTCTTGTTTCAGCTTAAGATGTTTATATGGTCGTAGATGCTTTTAGAATTTCCCTCAGTCAGATGGCTCATGACAGCCATCCATCATCCATCCATCCATCCATCCATCCATCCATCAATCCATCCAACCATCATCCGTCCATCCAACCATCATCCATCCATCCAACCATCATCCGTCCATCCATCCATCATCCATCCATCCATCCATCAATCCATCCAACCATCCATCATCCGTCCATCTATCCATCCATCCATCCATCCAACCATCCATCGTCCATCCATCCATCCAACCATCCATCATCCGTCCATCCATCCATCCATCCATCCATCCATCCATCCATCCATCCATCCATCCATCCATCCATCCATCATCCGTCCATCCAACCATCATCCATCCATCCAACCATCCATCCATCAAAGCATCCGTCCATCCATCCATTCATTCATTCATTTTCTTCTGCTTATCTGGGTTTGGGTCATGGGGTCAGCAGTCTAAACAAAGAAGCCCAGACTTCCCTCTCGCCAACCACCGCTTCCAACTCAAATGGGGGGACACCGAGCCATTCCCAAGGCAGCTGACAGATATAATCTCCTCGTGTCTGCCCCGCGGCCTCCTACCTGTAGGACATGTCCAAAACACCTTACCTAGGAGGCGTTCAGGAGCGTCCTCAGCTGGCTCCTTTCAATGTGGAGGAGCGGCGGCTCTAGTCAGAGTCCTTCTCAATCTCAGTCCATCTCTCAGTCTCACGCTCACCTCACTGGTGAACAAGACACTAAGATATTTAGAATCCTTAAAATCACTGAAACACACGAACACTCCCACAATGATAATGTAGCAATTCAAAAAGGATGACTCATGATTGATCTTTTTAAATTGTTGTTTCTGCATATCACTGTTTATGAATTTTCTTTACTGTCACTTAGCAGCTGTGTTATTACTAGAATCAATAAATAATCTCCAACTTGTTCTGTTTATGTACTTAATAGAGTTTTTCTGTGGTCTTATCTCAGGATAACACAACTTTTGTTCAGTTAAATTATTTAAATCAAATGGAAAACAAACCCAGTGTCACGAACAGAAACTGTTCAGTCCGCTCTGGATAAGTATGGATAAAGTGTGACTGTTTAAGACTGAAACATGCTTAACTTTGGCATTACCTGTGTAGACTTTCTGTGTCTCCAGTTTCACAGACCCACACTGTCACAGTAACACAGTAAAGCAGTCAAGTGCATTTTACAAAATATATTTTAATGGGCAGTAAACCTCGTCTGTACCCAAGTACATGGATGTGTGAGACTTTTGTAAAGCAATCTAATGACATATTTAGCTGTATTGATTACCATTATGTTGCTTTAATCTGCAGGCATGTTTTAAGACCAATACCTATATTTTAAAATTACGTGACCACTAGCGGTCCTACATGAAAGGGCGCGCGAATAACACATTCAGTTTTTCCAGGCAAATTCCAAAGAAATACAGAAATATGGATTTCCTCAGTTTTCTGAAAAGTCTATGGGAACTAAATGGCATCCACAGGAAAAGATTAACCATTAATTAAATAGCCTGGTTCTTGTAGTGTTTTTTTGCTCTATTTGAGCAGCAAAGTATCGAACCACCAACCTTCCAATTAATAGGTGATCTGCTCTACCTCCTGAGCTCCAGCCGCATTGCACGCTGACATGACACATGAAGCCACATGTGGGAGCACTCAAATTGGAAAGGTTCATATGGGTCATTTTGGAACAAACACCTGATATTGTCATTCGGTTTGGAGGACATGTTGCCACAGGTGTATAAACTAAGCACCTAGGCATGCAGACTGCTTCTACAAACATTAGTGAAAGAATCGGTCAAAGAATTGAATAGAATAGAACTGTCATGAGGCCGGGCTGGTATGGGGGCTTGTCACCTGTTTGCTCACCTTCTAGGTGACAAGATGAGTTGGGTTGGCAGCCGGAGTACACACCTGTGAGTGATCTGCTCGTTGACAGCGAGGTATTTAAGGGCCAGCCGGGGCAGTCATTCTCCGCCAGTTCGTTCGTCCTCCACGGTGAAGCGTGGGCTCATTCCATTCTCTGCTCACGTCCTCGTCTTGTGATTTTGACCTGAGTTTTTGTTCCTTTTTAGGAGTTTGTTAGAGGAGCTCGGCTCACAGCCTGGGGAAAATTCAATCTTCCAATTGTTGGCCCTAACCTGCTCGTTTTACTGTTGCCTGCCCACTCTCCACCTGTACCCAGCAGTTTTGGATCGGTTTCCTGGGTTTGGACTGGTCGCACATCTCTGCTCATCTGCATGTAATGTAAAGATTAAAGTCTTCATCATTGGTCTCCCCGTGATCCCTCCCGGCTCTGTAGTTACTGTCATTCCTTTTCTTCACAGACATCACTCCCGTCTCCAGTGCTCGGTCAGATTCCTCCACCTTCAGCGAGTCTTCTGCTCCCCAGATTTATATGATTAATAAAAATCTTAAGCATCCAATTCTAGTGATCTGTGTGGGTCTATTAGGTTACGGCAATGACAAGAACTTTATACATACAACGGAATTCGTTCAGAACAACCATCCAAGAGTAGGACAGACAAGACTAACATAGGGGAGATGGGTGTCTGCAGCCGCAGCCACTAGGGGGCGCCGCCAGCAAGATCAACAGAAACAATGGGAGAGTTAGGTTAAAAAAAATTCATCTTGTACTGTGCTCATAATGAGCACCTTTCAAGGTTCCAAAAAAACCACCTCAGCAAAAGCATATCGCACATTCAAAGCCTGGGATAGCAACATGGTGGGGTGGGAGGGATAGGGATGGGGATGCAGACAGAAGACGAGAGGGTCAGGGCATTGTGGAGCCAGGACCTAGCTCCCACCTAAACAGTTTGCTGATAGTGATGGACGAGCGTCAGCGGTTGAGGTAGTCCACATCCCAGTTCACACAAATCACAGAAGGAAGGTAGGGGCGGGGGAGTGCATCTGTTGTCACGTCAACCCAGAGAGACATGATTACCAGCCTCAAGGCCGGCTTAGGGAGCCGAATTCCTGATAATACAAATGTTTTGGGACAGACTGCCTTGTTGTTTTTCTCGGCAGCTTTCAGTTTCTCTGGGACACTCTCAGTATATCCAATGCTCCAAATTTGCTCGGTGCCAATTTCGCTGTACAGAACCGTACCCTTATCTCCAGATCTAATCCTTTCCACCTGCGAGCACGTTCGCAGCTGGACTGCGAGCATCCAGCCTGCGTTACAGGTCCATCACGTATTGATTCTGAGTCTGTGTGGCTCTGCACAGCCCATCTTAATTTCCCAGTAAAGCAGGGAAATTATCCTCCAAGCCCAGACAGGAGAGATCCCGCCACCAAAGGCCGAATATGTATACGTCTTCCACGTCCTCAATCGTCAGAGCTGAAAGACACACAGGTCTCCACACACTCCACAAGTCGACTACGTATCCAACCGGGTCTGTTCCACTAGGACATGCAGTCTCCCCTTTCCCCGATCTCATAGTGGAGAAAATTAGGCAGGTGCATAAGTTTGGGCGCCCCAACAGAAAAATGACATCAATATTTAGTAGATCCTCCTTTTGCAGCAATAACAGCCTCTAAACGCTTCCTACAGCTTCCAATGAGAGTCTGGATTCTGGTTGAAGGTATTTTGGACCATTCTTCTTTACAAACATCTCCAGTTCAGTCA
>JAVDPK010002491.1:150492-162988 GCA_034780415.1 Cichlasoma orientale | reverse complement strand
ACACACACACACACACACACACACACACACACACACACACACACACACACACACACACACACATGCACGCACGCACACACACACATAGGGAACTGCTTCCCTGCCATAAATCTGCATACCAGAAGTAAATGCATCACATTTACTTCACTAATTTAAATGCTACAATATTATTGGAAAGCAGTTAATGCGACATTTGTAACCCTGTGGTTTATTATATTATAACCAACAAAGTTTGGCATAAAGGTATATGTTAAGAGGACATGAGTTAATTAATTATTGGTGGGGTGGTTACCACTGTTAACTCATAGCCAGAAGGTTTCTGGTTCCAATACCAGCTGGGTCCCTTCTGTGTGGAGCTCCTTGTGCCTTTGTGGGTCTACTCTGGGTGCTCCTGCTTCCTCCCACAGGCTAAATAAATGCATATTAGGATAAGTGGGCATTCTAAATCCAATGTGAAAACCTTAAACCACACCTTAACCACACCAATGTGATAAAAGCACTGACCATGTCTGGCTTCCTTTCTCTTCTCTCTCCTCCTGCACCCTCTCTGCTGAGTCTCTTCATCTCTTCTTCTGCTTTGTCTCATGCTATTTTCTTTTTTTAATTACTTTTAAGTATTTTTTTTATACAAATGAATGAAATTCAGACTCCAGAAGACGCTGCGCTTTACCAGCATACTCCTCTGTGGTTCTAAATGAAAATCATGCAACTCCAGTGCCGATAACTGAAAGGTAAACAGGTACAAGTACTTGTACAAAATTGAAGAAAAGTTGACATCATTCAAGTTAAACCATTTATTCTGGCCTGCCAAAACATGGGCATCACCCACTCAGCACAGAAGGGGTTAATCTGAAAATGAAGCATAACATTTGCTTTTCCATTCACCTAAAATCATTATCATGCAATATAATCAGATATGTTGTGCTGATTTCATGCTGTTCTTACCTGGAGCTACCCTTAGTACTCTCTTTTTTTTGTCCAGTGTAAGCTTGCCCCAAGGGCATGCAAGCATATACACTGCTCAAAAAAATAAAGGGAACACTCAAAAAAATAAAGGGAACACTCAAAAAAATAAAGGGAACACTCAAAAAAATAAAGGGAACACTCCTAGTTCACATCCTAGTTTGAGTGTTCCCTTTATTTTTTTTTTTGAGCAGTGCAGATTAATGATGTTCTATTGCAATTTCTGAATTGTTTGTTGGGAAACTTTTTTCACCCTTACTATGTGTAAGTATGATTTGCTTGACTGAATGTACAAATGTATGAATGTGTACAAGGTTATCTATGATTGTTTTAGCTTGTCAGAATAACAGAATGGGAGGTCCTTCAGTGATATCAGTGATGGTTATGCTTTTATGCTGTGCCAATTAATGGTAACATTAATGATGTCCTGGAGTCTCTGGACCGAGAGGTTAATCTGAATATCAGTAACTCTTTATTTTCAGACATGGTTTTAGGTTTGAACAGTTTGGATCTTGTAGATTTTAATCTATCTTGATTTTATTCCTTTATTTTTTATCTTGCAATGCAGCTAATTTTTAACCAAGCATAATTCATCGTAGTTTCTGTTTCTGTTAAGTTTCATTTAGCTCAATTTGCTTTTTTCTCCCTTTTGATAAGATAAAGTCAGATAGCCTCAGCACAGATTCTGAGGGCCACAAATTAATTTCAAGAAAGTAAATATTCAGTGTCTAAATCAACATCAATGCATAAAGGACCAGCACCTGCTTCCTGCCAAATACCATTTCCCTGACAAACACAAGGCTATTGTCACAGGGTGGAAAAAAGGACCCAAATGCAGGACTTGCAGACAGACATGAATAATAATAAAAAAAAAAGCTAAACTAAAAAAAATTATTAGGTTGAAGAATTCCATCAAATCCAAAATAGAGAGCAAACAGCAGAAGCCGAAATTCACCAGAAAAAGCAGGATAAATGTGAAGTAAGGTTAACAGACGCTGACAAAGGACAAAGAAAAGGGACTATATATACTCACAGACACACACTGGACTAATCAAGGCAACAATAAAGGTTTAAAACTAAATACAAGACACAAGAGACAAATGAACATCAAAATAACAGAAAGTAACTAAACAGAGACAAACTTGACAAGACACAAGAGGACACAGGATAGCTAGGAATCAACTAAAAGACAAGGAATCAACTCTAAACTACAAGGACTTGTTCTTATATAGCGCTTTTCTACTCTGACTGATCACTCAAAGCGCTTAAACAACATGTTTTGCATTCATACAAGCACTTCCAGCGCTTTTTATCTAACATTCACACTCCAATGGTTGCGTCGGAGAGCAACTTGGGGTTAAGTCTCTTGCCCAAGGATACATTGGCATGCAGCCTGGAGTAGCCAGGAATCAAACCGCCGACCTGCCGATCAGTGGGTGACCTGCTCTACCTCCTGAGCTACAGCCACCCCCAACTAGGACCCCAAAATATCAGGCATTAAATCTAGATCACTCGAGGAAATAATCAAAATAAATAATCAAAACTATGGATAGAAGTGACACAAGAAGTTCAAAAAAGCACATCATCCAAAATACATAAAAGTTGTAACTACAATTACAAAAATAGAGAAAACCTCAAACATGACGAATATAAATTAAGTACTGAGAACCACCAAACTAACAATAATGGATTACACAGCAGTGGGGCATGAATTTCATTATAGTAAAGGTCTTTCTGAAAGTTCTGTAACTCTTCAGCTAGACGGCTGCCTTGACCTCCAGTGTCCAGGGAGGTCCAGGTTTAGGGATTACCATGACAGACACCAAAAACCGTGCAGCCACCTCAACAATGGAGGTGTGGAACATGGTCAATGTCCCTCAGAAGAGATGCTCCCCGTGCACCCCACTATATGTTTGGTTACTCTAGGATTCTCCAGCATCCTTCCCCACCACCAAGTGGGTCTGGTGATGATCACTTGACAGGTCACCTCCTCTCTTCACCTAAAATAAGGGCACAGATCTTATGGTATGATTACAAAATCTATCATCACCATGCAATCTGTCGCTATGTGCACTTATGAACACCCTTATGCTCAAACATGGTGTTATGGACAAACTGTGGTTAGCACACAAGTCCAACCACTTGGGTTCAGATCAGGCTGGATGTTGCTCCCAGTCAGGGTCTCATTGTCATTGTCCATGTGAGTGTTGAAGTCTCCCAGTAGGACAATGGAGTCAATAGGTGAGGTACAATCCAGCACCAGCACAGAGCCCACAAATGTCAGTGCATAAGCATAAATGACAGAACTTGTTTTTAAACTTGAAGGTGCAAAGAAGCCACCGTCTCATCCACTGGGAGAAACCCCAACATTCAAGCATCGAGCTGGGGGGATGCAAGAATACCCACCCTTACCCACTGCTTCTCATCAACAACAATTCCAGACCGGAACACAGTCCATTCCCTCTACAGGAGACTGGTTCCAGAGCCACAGCCATGTGTTGGGTGAGCTCAGCTATATCTAGCCGGTATCTCTCAACCAACTAATTGAGAGTAAAGGCCTTTAAGGTATTTGATTTATTAATTGAGATTTTCTCTAATCCACACAGGCTCAAAAGTATACATACAGGCTCAAATACTCATTAAAATCTCTTAATAAGCGGTGCTGAAAGTTCTATAATGTCTTTTACCTTGACAATGCATGACTAATTATCTTCTCTTTAGTGATCATGATTGACTACAACTGGTAGTTTTGTTTAACAGCACATATTGGACTAACCAATACTTAGGATGACAGGCAAGCCTTAGGAACTCAGTGAAGCTCTGAGAAGGAAAATTGTAAATTTATTCAAGTTGAGAAGATCTCTTTGGAGGATTAAAAAAAACAAAACAATTGTAGATTCCAAGCAAGTACAAGTTATTCAGATGTGTCACCACTATTGAAGAAGACCCAAACTGTCATCCTCAGATGAGGAAATTGGTAAGGATGTTCAGGAACAACCATCAAGGCTCAAACCTGCCATTAACCGGAACCTGTTGGAACACCAGCATCACTGTCCACAGTGAAGTTTTACATCGCCATGGACAAAGGTCCTGCTCCAAAATCGACACCTTTAAGCTCGACTGATATTTTCAGCTGCCCACATGGACAAGCCAAATGCCTTGTCCATCATCACAAGACGTATGTTTGGAGGAGTAAAGGTGAGGCTTTCAAACCTGAACACTGTACCTGTACCAACTGTCATGCATGGTGGTTGTAGCATCATGCTCTTGGGCTGTTTTGCTGCCAGTGGTACTGGTACATTGCATAAACTTAACAGGATGTGGACCCCTGCCTGGTCACTTGGATCTCCAGCTACCTCACTGACAGGCCACAGTATGTCAGGCTAAAGGACATCATGTCTGACACTGATCAGCAACACCGGAGCACCTCAGGGGACGATGCTGGCCCGTCTTCTCTTCATCTTGCTACAGCATCCAGAAGTTTGCTGATGACAGCCACTGTGGGGTGTATCAGGGATGACAGAGAGGAGGAGTATAGGAGCCTGGTGAAGGACTTTGCTGTCTGGTGCCACAGCAATCACCTGCAGCTCAACACTTCAAAGACCAAGGAGCTGGTAATTGACTTTAGGAAGTCCAGACCAAGGTCACGACCAGTTCAAATTGAGAGAGTTGAGGTGGAGGCTGTAGATACCTACAAGTACCCTGGACTGTGGCTGGACAGCAAGCTGGACTGGACATGCAACACAGATCATCTGTACAGGAAGGGGCAGAGCGGGCTGTACTTCCTGAGGAGGCTGCGGTCTTTTAACATCTGCAGGAAACTCCTGGAGATGTTTTATCAGACTGTTATAGTGAGTGTCATGTTCTACAGTGTGGTGTGCTGGGAGCAGCACATCCAGGAAGGACATATTTAGGCTGGACAAACTGATCAAGCGGGCCAGCATGAAACTGGACTCTGGTGAGCAGAGAAGAGGACTATGGACAAATTACTGGACATTATGGATGAAGCCAGTCACCCTCTGCACACTGTCATCAGCTACCAGAGGAGTCTGTTCAGTGACAGACTGCTGCTTCCCAAGTGTAGGACTAACAGACTGAAAAACTCCTTTGTCCCTCATCAGACTGGGCGGAGGAGGGGTAACAGGAGGACAGAGGGCAGGGAGAAGCAGCAGCCCGAGCCTGACCACAACACAACATAAAAAATACGTGTCTGTTTTATTATTTATTCATATATTTATTTATTGTGACTTCTGCTGTGTTTGTGTGACTATTTTTGTTACCGCTAAAAGTTACTACTGGAACTTTAATTCCCCTGATGGAATCTTCCTAAAGGGATTAATAAAGTTTTATCTAATCTAATCTAAAGCAGATGGAATAATCAAAAAGGAGGACTACCTCCAAATCTTTCAACTTCACTTCAAATCAACAGCTTGGTGGTTGGAACTTGGACACAACTGGGTGTTCCAACAGGACACAAACTGGTTTTGGAATCAATAAAGCAGGCTAACACTGAGCTTCTGGAATGGCTTTCCCTAAGCCCTGACCTCAACTCTATTGAAATTTTGTGGACTATGCTTAAAAGCTGGGTCCATGCCAGGAAACAACCAATTTGAATAAACTATAGCAATGGTCAATGTTGTGGTCCTGGGCCGGTGGCCCAGTGTTTTGTGTTCTTTTAGTTTTGTTTAAGTCTTATCTCTGATTATGTTTATTAGTTCTCTTTGTATAGGTCCTCGGTTTGTTCCTTTTGTTCCTGTCTCCCCTGCGTCTGTCCTGTATCGCTGTGTGTTTAAGTCCTGTGTTTTTCTCTGCTTGTTGTCACGTCTTCGTCACTGCTTTGCCCGCTGTGTGCCTTTCGGTCAGAATCCTGTTTCTAGTGTGTGTTTTCAAATGCTGCTGGTCCCGTCCAGCCCTTCCTGTGTTGCTTTGCAAATAAAGCTTTAAATTACTGTCAGCTTTTTGCCTGGTGTATCCTGCTTTGGGGTCCTCTGCCTGCCGCAGCGCTATCTAACAGGTCAAATATCCAGCCACAATTATAAAGAAAGAAGGTGCAACTTGCTACGGAACATTTAAACAAATGTTAGTTAGGGTTAGTTAGTTTTGACCCTGTAGATTAGAGAAAATCAAAAATCATTTCAAACTTGTGCACCCAATTCTTGTTTCAAAGTCATTAAATATACAATTTATACAATCATTTCACCCTGGAAAAAGAGTAGTTCAAAGAAATCATTAAAAGCCCTGAATCACCATGACATTCATGCCCACGATTTCTCTACACAAATTTTACATTTGAATGAATGTGTGGTTACAAGTGTGAGAGCTGTTCACATTTCTTGTTAAATCACAGTTACTGGCGTTGGATTGACGTCTCTACTTTGGTTCTTTGTGTTTTTCTAAACAAAAAGTTGTCAGCTCTTGTTACGGTTGGGACGAACAGTTGGCCGCACCATACCCTGCTACAGGCTGGGCGTGTGAATTAAACAGTGGTCTTCACACCAGTGGTTTAACACGTTGGTGTAGCCTGTGAGTAATATGAGTGCAGAGTATCCAAAAAAGACTTGCAGATTTTTAACACCATAATAATGATCTTACAATAAACACAAATTTTTTTTTAACATTTGGCTCAAGCTGTTTGTAATTTAGATAGACTTAGATTATTATTGCATGTATAAAACAACAATCTTACAATCCAAAATCCTTTCATATTTTTAAACATCATTAAAGGTCACATGATCCATACGATCAATTATTCCCACCCACTGCTGGATCTCTCTACCAAGTTCAGCAGCTTGCTGATTGGTGAGGTTGGGATGCAATAAGTGGACTAGATTGATGGCAGTAAACAAATGATTACGCTTGATAACAAACTCCCACTTTTATCTTGTCTTTGGGTTTAAAAAATAAATTTCTGATCCCAAAACTTTGCTTTTGTGTTTCAGACAACAAGGAGAATGTGAGAGCATATTCAGAGGAACAATAGGAGCGCTTCCACCGAGATATCATGAACGTTGAACAGAGATATCAGATATCAGGGATCCTTCAGTGAAAACATGATGGGAGACATTTGGGGGCTCATACGTGAAAGTGATTTGTTGTATTCAGACAAATGAAGAAAAACTGTTTATTTTTAATTTTAAAAAAATGTTTCAGAAGTTTCAAAAATAAATCTTTGTGTGTTTCAATTTTATGTTTGCTGTTTTGTGTCCAAAAATAGTAAAAAAGTGGTGAAATTTAGCTGTTTTGGGACAAAAAAATCATTCTAAAATCCACAACAGCAAAGAGTTACAAAATAACACTTGCTTGTCAAAGACAAATATCGTGTTACACTGTGTCATCAGAGCCCTGTACAATGTACATAAAACAGCTTCTCTTCCAAATTACTGCATTAGCTAATATTTTTCCCAGCATGATTTATTACTTCCGTGAGGACTACGTGTCATAGCCTACACTGTGACTGTGTTTCAGAGTCTGTTCCTCTCTTGAGTCCAGGTTATGGGATGGGCATGCCTTTCCTCCTCCTTCTAGGATAGAGTCAGAGTTCCTGCTCAGCAGCTAGGCACACCTGTTTCTCATCAACCTGCAATCAACAACCAGTATTTAAGGACCAGTTTGAGCCTCCAGTCCTTGCCAGATAGTCTGCTACAGTTCAATTCAATTCAATTCAATTCAATTAGCACCAAATCACAACAAACAGCCGCCTCAGGGCGCTTTACACTCACTGCTAACTCAGCTCTCCAAATGTGTTCCTTCTTGGTTTGTTCTTCCTTCCACTAACGTCTGCAGTTTCCTCTCGCCTGGCTCCAAAGTGGATTACCTACCAATAAAAGGAACTGGCCCTTCTCTACTATAAACATTTACTTGCCCTCTGCCACTGGTCTTTTGCCTCCCTGCTTGCCCTCCTGGAGCTCATTTCACCCTGTGCAAACAAACCAGCGACCCCTCCCCTCTTTCAACTGGCATCTCTTTGGAACTCACTTATCTAGGATTTTTGGAATGACTGACCTCTCCTCTTCTGTAAGGACTTTCCTCTCTTACCACATTTCCACTGACAAGGTGCTGGTGCTCGTGCCAGTGCTGGTGCCGGTTCCAAGGAGCCGGCGAACCCTTTAAGACCGAGCCTGCGTTTCCACTGCTTTGCAAGCTGATCATTATGTATGCATGTGTGGGCGGTTCTTCGTCTGGAAACAGAAGTCGAAGGGCACAAACATGGCAGAACACGCTTTGCAAACTCTATTTCTTGTGCTGAGGACATATTTTACCGTCTAAACAAATCTACTGCAGCATCTGTGTGTGGCACAGAGGTACAGTCACAGACAGCGATTACGAGCAAGACAAAAAGTTCACGCTTTGCTTCCTTTTATCTGTTATGATCTGATACAAAGCAGCAAGTTCAGCCTCAGGGCCCACCCTAATTCACAGCCGTGAAAATCGCATCGCTGATCGATGAAAAACTTTAAGCATTCAAGCATTCCTGACTGTCATTCACATATAAACATAACTAACAATAATACAATATACACATATACATTTATGCATAAATAAAAATAAATATGGACAAACAGCAGCAGTAGGTGTATGCAACAGTCGCGTGAATGTATACGGATTTGTGCAAGAGCGGACCAGCTACGCAGCCCCACCAGAGGTCGACAGTCTTCAGGGAAGAAGCTGTTCCTCAGCCTGGTGGTCCTGCTCTTGATGCTCCTCAGCCTCCTGCCTGAGGGGAGGAGAGCAAAGAGAGTGTGTGCTGGGTGTGTGGGGTCCTTCAGGATGCAGGTGGCCCTTTTCCTGCATCTGGAGGTGTAAATGTCTGTGGCGGTGGAGAAGCTGACTCCAACAGTCCTCTGTGCAGCCTCCACCACCCTCTGCAGGGCTTTCTTCTCTGCTGCAGAGCAGCTTGTGTGCCACACAGTGATGCAGGAGCCCAGGATGCTCTCCACCACACATCTGTAGACTGTGGAGAGGACTGAGCTACCGAGTCCAGCGGGCCTCAGCTTCCTGAGGAAGTAGAGGTGCTGGTGTGCCTTCCTGACCAGACTGGAAGTGTTGTTGCCCCAGGTGAGGTTGTTACTTAGGTGAACGTCCAAATACCTGTACCTGGGGACCATTTCCACTGCAGATTCTCCAATGTGCAGGGGGACATCAAGATTACATCAATTTATCATTTAAAGATGGAAGAGCCACACCCTTCTGCTGCTTGGTTCCAGACCAGCTGGTTTATGATGCTGGAACAGAACCAATTTTTTGCCGAGCACCAAGTGAGTTTGAGTGCATTTTGTTTTGACACTATGCACCACTTACGTGACCAGTTCTAAATTACCATCTGTCATAACGGCCCAGTTTGACTGTGCAGAGTAAAGCAGGAGACTCAAAATCAGACAAATCCATAATGTCATCAGCTCTTTACACAGATGATGTCATTTTGCAACTGCTGATCTCTCAACTCCAACTGTATCACATCATCATGTGTGGCTTGTGAAGAAATATGATTTAACACTTTGCTCACACTAATCATTGCACCATCATAATATAAAACAGAGTCCTCAAAAGCAAACTGAAAAGAAGGGTCTGAGGAATTTATAGTGTGGAGATGTTCTGGATATTTCAAGTCTTACAAACAAGTAGAGTAGCATACACTGCTAACTGCATGCTTCCACAAAGATATGCAACACCACAGCTGAATGTTTACCTGCACAGTACACACACAATGCAAGACTTTACAGTCCAGGCAATTTTTCCTGTACTAATGAGAAAAGATGTAAAGACACAGTAATACTGTGAATGCAACAGCCTACTTTACTGTAAAAGACACGATGCAGTAAGCACAGTGAGAAATGTGGGATTTAAGCAGCTGATTAAAGTAATCACCCCGTGTTACCAACTCCTTTCTCTCAGACGGCACTTTCTCACCTATACATGGAGTGTAGAGTGAAAGCTACACAGCTCCATCATACTTCACTGCTACATCAGATTTGTGGTCAAGTTGCACATTTGATCCATATGTGAGCCTCACTGCCCACTTCTGCACTTCTTGTGCCTTTTATATTAAATCATTAATTATTCGGCACACAAGTAGACCACAATAGAATGAACATGTCAGTTTTCTTTATGCTCTCCTTTGTTTATGTTCGCGCTTGTCTGTCTGTCTGTCTGTTAGCAGGTAACTTATAAGCAAATTTTGATGATGATTTCTGGAGTTGTTGGGGTGGCACAAGGAACAACTGATTCAGTTTTGGTGCTGATCCAGATCACCATCTGGATCCAGGAATGAGGTACAACAATACAACATCACAGTACAATAATCACATATTTGCACTTGAAAAGTTTTGAACCAAAATTCATGAAACTTTGTGGAATTTCATAAAATTTTCAAAATTAAAAATATCCCTATTTCATCATTGTCAAAATTTATACTCGGGTATAAACAATTACTGTTGATACTTTGTTGCATTTTTCAATTTTAAATTAAAGTGCTCACAGTAATGCAAAGTGAGCTACAAACCCTACACAAAAATCACATACACAATTCATATCTTGTCAAATGTTTGTTTTTCTTTTTCTTTCTACTGTTTTTTTTTTTTTTTAAGGCTGCTATTAAGGTACATACTGTATATGCCATTATCTGTTTATGTGGCTCTAATTGGTTTAATAAAGCCAGCATTGGGTGGTCTCTATTGTGGCCTAGTATCAGCACATAGACAGTTTGGGGTGGGTGAGGTACACTCTACTGAGTGCCCTTCTAGTTTGTACTGAGGATCTATACAGAACGTTTTTTTGATTGTTTGTTTGTTTTTTGTTTATTTGTTTTTGTTGAGTTGTCTGCCCAAAATTCGAATGTGCACAAAAGAAATGACAGGGTACAGTTTTTTCAGATTTTATTTTGGATTAATATCTATGTTATTTATTTGGAACTGACCAGTTGCAAATAAATAACAAAGATATCCAAATAACTTTGGTCACTTGCAGAGTTATTTGGAACCGACCAAAGTTTGTTAGTTTTCCACTTTATGTTCTTTGTAACACGTGAAGCTTTTGATTGGTCAGAATTAAGATTTTGGATTATATAACCCCATGTCATTTATTTAAAATCAGTTCTACATGTATAATGTTCTATAGTAAGTTTATCGTGTTCAACTTTTTAAATAAATGTTTAAATCAAAATTAAGCTTATATTTCAGGAGTAATTAAAAATCAGAACAGAAATAGTGATTTGATTTATGGTGTGATATATATATGAATATTAACTGTTATAACAAATATTATTGTGTATTATTTTTTTTCCAAATCACCCAACCTAGTTTCAGGTGAGGAGGAAGAGGATGTGGCAGAGATGAGGGGGGAGAGAGCAATAGTAGAGGAGGCAGATGAAGACGAGTAGGAGAACAGGCTAATGAAAATATAAATGAACAAATCTTAAAAGCTTATAGTTGGAAAGTGATTCTTTTGGGATTCTCAGGAATCTGGAAAATTCTAATTGAATTCTGTTGGGTTACAGAGGGTTAAAGCCATTCTCTTTTGTTCACTATCAAGCTGGATAACTTGAGGCAACTCTACATCTAGGGACGACAGAACACTTTGATTTGATGATGTGCAGTGCAGCAGGGACTGTGCTATCTCCATTCCTGTTACTTGGTATTCCTCAGACCTTCAGTACAACTCCAGGTCATGCCACCAACACAAACACTGACCAGCAGGCTCCACGAGATCTATTCCTTAGGGGAGTCGCATTGGTGCTGGTGACACCAACAGACTGAATTATTTAGCTGTCCTTGGGGCAGCAGAAATAAAGGAAATCTATCAATATATCTTTCTGGCAGAGAGTCATCTGACAGCTATTATGCTGTCTTCTGGTTGTGGTTCAGGAGGTAGAGCAGGTCATCTACTAATCAGGAGGTTGGTGGTTCAATTCCTGGCTGCTCCAGTCTGCATGTTAAAGTATCCTTGGGCAAAATACTGAACCCCAAGTTGTTCTCCCGTGCACTCGTGTCTCTTACAATTTCCTCAGTGCTCTTTGTCTCCAATGACCAAATGAATAAAAGGCTGACTCCTTAGTGTCTGCAGCCTGAGGCTTGCTCACCGACTGTTTTCAGATCACTGAAAGATTGATATCTTGATCCAGAAAGGTAGCCCCTTCAGCTCAATCACACACTGCCCCCACAGACTCACTTACCACCAATTAGTAGTAGTCGAAGGTGATTAAAATCTTATATTAACCTATAAAAGCTTAACAGGATTAAGCTTTTATAGGTTACAGATCACAACTTCCGATACACTGCTTTCATCAGCCCACTCTCTCTGCTAATTGCATCCATATTGGACAATTCTGCCCTGACCTGCAATCTATGCCAAAACTGAGAACAATGTCGAGATATCTGATCCATAAAAGAGGAAAGTAATGGTGTGAGAGTGAGTTGGTTATGTAAAGTTCATGATACTAATGAGAAAGAATATTGTTTTAGATTCTCCTCCGTGAATCGCCACCTTATCGTGGTGGAGGGGTTTGTGTGTCTCAGTGATCCCAGGAGCTATGTTGTCT
>JAVDPK010002491.1:118316-137235 GCA_034780415.1 Cichlasoma orientale | reverse complement strand
CAAATACCAACCCCCTCCCCCCACCCCCGCAATAAGAATAAAGAAAAAATAAATACATAAAATCACAGGACGTCTCAGAGAGTTTGAAGATGCAGCTACTGGGTAAAGTTTATGCAGGTGCAGCTTACTAATATAAGACTAACTGCAAGAAGGTCATATTCACTGCTTCAAGCACTTGACTCCATCATGTGTTCGGACAACGAAGATGGGGAGAAATCCTCTGCACTTGAAGAAGAGACATCTTCTCCTAAAGATGAGGGGACACAGTCCTCAGAGGCTGACAGCATCGTCACTGATGATGAGGCGCACCAGCCAGTAGCTGATTCCTCTTCTTCAGGGGGTGAAAAACGATGCAGGCACAGCGGTGGAGGCTGAGCGGAGAAACTAGTTACAGAGGCAGAGACAGGGGCGCTGGCAGCTTAGTGGATGTCTCATAATGAGAAAATAATAGGATTTCCCATCTGCTCTGATGACAGGGTCACCTGCCTGGGATGCCTTAGAGACGATAAGCTCACTGCATTTTGCATCCTGTGGGAAAAATTGGTCTGTGGCCTCCCTCTGTTGTTCAATCCAGAGGTTGATAAACATGTCAACCAGCAGCTTGTTGCTTTCAAAGATCATTGTGGATATTGACAATATATGACCAACAAGCCCCGAAAATATGCCATTAAAATCTGGGTCAACTGCGGTGTGACATGCAACGTTGCCCACGTGATGTGTTGAAGTCTCCCAGGAGGACAATGGAGTCACCAGATAAAGCACCCTGGAGCACCCTGCCCAGCGACTCCAAAAAGTTTGGGTACTCTCATTCTGTGCATAAGCACAAACAACAGTCAGGACCCATTTCCCGGCCCGAGGGCGCAGGAAAGCAACCTTCTGTTCCACCGGTGAAAACTCCAATATACAGGCAGTAAGCCGAGGGAATACAAGAATTCCCACCCCAGCTCGCCGCCTCTCACCGAGGGCAACTCCAGACTGGAACAGAGTCCAGCCCCTCTCCAGGAGACTGGTTCCAGAGCCCAGGCCATGCGATGAGGTGAGCCCAACTATATCTAGCTGGTATCTGTCAACCTCACACACTAGCTCAGGCTCCTTCCCCACCAGAGAGGTGACATTCAATGTCTGGATAGCCAGTCTGGATATCTGGGGATCGGTCCACCAGGGCCTCCGCTCTTGGCCACCGCCCAACATACATTGCACCAACCCTACAATGCCTCCTGCGGGAGGTGGGCCTACAGGAGGGTGGGCCCATGTTGCATCTTTGGGGTGCGCCTGGCCGGACACCACGGGCTAATGCCCAGCCACCAGACACTCAACCTCGAGCTCCTTCCCCAGGCCTGACTCCAGGGTAGGGCCCTGGTAACCCTATCCCAGGCAGGATAAACATTTCCCTTGAAGTATTTTCCACAGGGGTCACTGGAATTGCTCTTTGTCTGGTCCCTCAACCAGGAACAATTTGGGAGACTCTACCAGGGGGCCAAGCCTCTGGACAACATAGCTCCTGGGATCACTGGGACACACAAACCCCTCCACCATGATAAGGTGGCGATTCACAGAGGAATAAAAATATTCTTAAATGAAGAACCCTTTCTGCATAAATGTGACAGTTGTTTTTTCTTTTTCACTGTTCTTCAGCTTGAAAACGGTTTAGTAATTTCTTGCAAGTACTTTGTTTTTTTTGTTTTGTTTTGTTTTAAAGACAAAAATTTTTCCTGGAAGTTCAAATTTGTGCAATGATTTTCTGATGTGGATGCATGCAATGTGACAGCAGCAAGCAGTTAACACCAATAGTGATTCTGCAATTAAATTACGAGCCTTGAAAAGCTCTTTTTGCATCAGACAGTCTGCTTTGGGGCTGAATCTGCTTGGACAAATTGGCAGTCCATTTCAAATCTGATGTGATTTTCTTTAAGTGAGATGATTTATTTAAATCTTTTTAAATCCTTTAACTTTTTTCTTCTTTCTTCTTCCTGAATGCCTCAGAGAGCTCTTTAGATCTTGGCATGATGCCAAGGTTAAGCAAACATTTCTTTCATATTTTCTAAGTGTGAATCATGAAATTACAGCTGAATCGGTACCAACATGATTTTACTGACATGCATACTGAGGATGTGTTGGTACTGCTGTATCTAGCAGGGTTTAACTTTAAGTGTATTCTCCTTTGAATCAAAGGCATGGGAGAAGTCTATTAAGTTTAGCATTTCATGATATTTTGGGAGTTGCTCACTTGCATGTATGAGTTATTCATTGACTGGCATTAGTCTGGGTTTCAGATACCAGTCGGTGCCACAGAGGGCGAAGGTGTGTATTCTTAGACGCCGGTAACACAATCTAAAGGTTTGCGATAGCCTAACGGATTGGCTCCACAAAAACAGTATTTTCAGATTTAGAAGGGCATGCATATTTCATGCACACCAGCAGAGTATCAATCTCTGCCACATGGCATCAACAATAGGGATATTGATTCACTTTATTTTCTCATCTCAGAAATGTACCATGGGGCCTGTGTCTGATACTGCTGTTGCTTCATACTGTCACTTCTCTGTTGGATAAAAAGAAGCATGCCATGAATAATCCTATAGATTTCCCACTACTTGTTTTTATTCCACATGCTTTAAAACTCATGACTTCACATTTCACTCCACTGCACACACACACACACACACACACACACACACACACACACACACACACACACACACACACACACACACACACACACCCCACCCAGGTCCAGGCAGGCACATCTAGCTGCCATTGCCATGTAGTCCAGTCCGGTAATGCAATGTTGAGATGCATACACAGGAGCATAACAGGACCCTGGGACAGCTGTGGCTCACGTGGTAAAGCGTCTTCCAGTTGAAAGGTCGGTGGATTGATCCCTGGTTCCTCCTATCCATGTGTCCTTGAG
This sequence comes from Cichlasoma orientale, assembly GCA_034780415.1. Classification (NCBI taxonomy): domain Eukaryota; kingdom Metazoa; phylum Chordata; class Actinopteri; order Cichliformes; family Cichlidae; genus Cichlasoma; species Cichlasoma orientale. The sequence goes on along the minus strand of JAVDPK010002491.1, from coordinate 134,324 downwards.
CTGCCTATGATGCATCTATTGCCGTGTGTGAATGTCAGATAAAAGTGCTTACGCATAGATAGAAGCACTGTATTAATCTGTCTGTGACTGGGTGAATGAGACTTGTGTTAGTGCTTTGAGTGCTCAAAATTAAGTAGAAAGGTGCTATATATATAAGTACCAGTCCATTTACCATTTACCCCTCACATGGCCCCAGTTCCATTAAGGACCAAATAAAAGAGTCTCCCAGCTATACCTGTGTTTATCTCATGTTTCTCTACCTGCAGTAAGATTGTATTAGTGCTTTGCTCTTTGTGTCTGTGTGTGTGTGTGTGTGTGAGTGTGTGAGAGAGAGAGAGAAAATAAATTAAAACACTTTTTTCTGACATTCCATCCGACTCGGAATAATCGGTATCTCGCCTTCACCTACTATCTGCTCCACTGAACACTGGGAGTTGATGCACCTGAGCAGCTGGAGGCTAAAATAAAAACTTAGAATGAAAAGTAGGCTTCTGAAATATTAATAATGTCTGTCTTTACCTTAATCTCAAATTAACTTTCACTTGTTAACAAAGAACTAATTCTAGTGATTACCTTTGTTAATGTGTCATTAAAGTTGATGATTATTATTTAAAGAGCTCTTTCAGACATGTCTCACGAAATGGAGAAAATACTTAAAATGCTTTAAGTAATAATTATTGTCTGATACAGGTTTTCCAGAAAGGTTAAGATAGTTTTGAGTCAATTCAATCATTTAAAATAATTTCTACCTCACTGTAAAATCTGGGACGATCCATCGCACTGCAGAGAATGTGTTGAGGCTGTTTTATCACACCTTTGTAAATCTGAACCATTGGTGGCTCATTAGTGTCTCCAGAATAGTTGTGATGTCATAAATCCTGTTGTAAGATTTGGCAAGCAGCACAGAAAAACCTTCCCACTTCTACACAGACAACCTACACAAATGCTCAAAACCTCAATTCAATTCATTTTTATTTATATAACAACAGTCACTTCAAAGTGCTAACCCTAACCTCACCCATCCCAAACTTTCTGTGTGCAGATACTGCACTGCAATAGAAACTACCCAGTGTCATACTCAGTCATATAACGTTCAGCATTCTGGATCACTGGATCCGGAATCCTCCTTCGATCATCAACAAACTGCTATATGACTCATGATTCTGACTCATTCTCATAAGTTTAGACACAAGTATGATTATTGTCCCTCACAATGGTAAAGAATTCAAAATTCCTGGATTCAGATCATGATCATGGTCGACAGAGCTCTGACCGTCAGCCTGGCTACAGTGCCTGAATGAAACCTGTTCTTATTTTCTTCAATCAGTGAGGAATAGTAAGATGTCCTAGCTTTCACGGAGGCTATACCAAGATCTTCTAAATTAGTGACATGCCATTTCCTCTTCAGCTTACAGGTTATCTGCTTTAAGGCACGTGTTTGTGAGTTATACCAGGGAGTCAAACACTTCTGATTTGAGGCTCTTTTTCAGAGGAGCTGCAGCATCCAGAGTCATACACAGTGAGGCTGCAGCACTATTAATGAGAGAATCTCTGTAGGAGTAGAGTTTATGAAGCTGCTAAGAAAGAAAGAAAGAAAGAAAGAAAGAAAGAATTCTTTCTTTCTCTTTCTAACAAAAGCTCTTCTTGGCAAAGTAAATGTGTTTGGCATAATTCTGCTTGCTTTGATCAGAAACAGACTTCATGAAGGTGGCCCGAGTGCTCGACATCATCCTCCAGTAGGCCCTGTGCTCACTGCTCAGCGCCATGGAGCCTGATTGGTATTTGCCATAGAATACCACATTTGGAAGGTCCACCATTGGAGCCCTTTCATAGATGAGGTTCACCCTGAGTACATGTGACAGATGTGAAAGGGTGTGGAGAAGCTGTGGAGAATGTTATGCTGCCTGTAACATTGTTCAGCATGACTGGGTCAGTGATTGTCTGGGGAGGCAAATCCATGTAGGGACTCGCAGACCTGTACAGGCTAGGCAACAGCACCTCGACCGCCATTAGGTATTGGGATGAAATCCTCGTAGCCATTGTCAGACTCTCCGCCGAGGATGAAGGAATTGATAACGCTGATTAGCCCCCACGCTTGCCTGACCTACATCCAATACAACACCTCTGGGAAATTATGCTTCGGCCCATTCGGCGCTGTCAGGTTGTACCTCATACTGTCCAGAAGTAATGTCATGGACAGCCTGAGGCGTCAGGCGCCATCATCTCATTAGCCATGTACATGAGCACTTGGGTTCCATACAGTCTACTGAGTACCATTCTGAGCTGCTGCAATAACATTTTGCCAGAATAGACTAGCCTGCTGCATCATTTTGATTTTCAGGGCGTCTTTGAATTCAGTCCTCTGTGAGTTGATCATTTACATTTCCATCAAATGATGAGGCATCCTTCCATTCCTAACACCTTACCCAGTCCATAACAGTACAGGAACCCAGCATGTCTGTGTCCCTCTGAGATCTGATGTGTTATCAAAGTGCTCCTTTAATTCTTTGAAGCAGTGTAGTTGGTTAGATTGTGTTGGTGTGAGGCAGGTGTTGCATGGCTATGTGGAATGTTTCTAATGGCTTACCTCTGGCTAATTTAGTTTTACACTTGGGTCTATAATTTATTGGACAAAGACACAACCTTTGTAGTTTTGCTTCTGCAGACCACCACAGACCATCTTTTAACCACAGAACACTACATCAGGTGATTTTCACACACGTGCTACAAAACTCAGGTTCATGTGCTACGGTTAAATCATACAATACGTGACTGAAGTACAGACCTTTGGGTTTAATTCAAGGTGCTGTACAAACATTGCTGTAAAACTGTTTAGGAATTACAGAGTATGAATGTGTGTGAATGGGTGAACGAGGCATGTTGGATAAAGCACTTTGAGTGCTCAAAGTACAGTACAGAAGCACTCTATAAGTTTCAGTCCATTTCCAGAGGCTCAAAATTAATTGGACAGTTGCCTGGCGAGCAGTTTCATGGCCAGGAGAGTCCTGTTCCTTTGTTATTTAATGACAAATGAGGCAGACGTTAAGCACAATATCTGAAGTTGACTGTTAAATTTGTATTTTATAGCTTTTCATGTAATTTTAAATATGAGGCCCAAAGAGATATCAGTCAGAATGAGGGAGGCCATCACTGGGGTGAAAAATACTGTGAGCCGCCAGTGCTACCCCTCAGCCTTCTGGCAGTGGAATGTGTAGATGGCACAAATCCCCTGAAATAACACCTTCTAGAACACATAAGTATCAGGTCTCAGTGGATCTTAATGACTTTATTCACCACTTTAATAAAAAAGCAAATGGTTAAGTAAGAACTGCTAAAATCATGATAAATATTATAAGAATAACGTCACTTTCTGTGACTCGTCTGAGATCTTTAGTAGATACATTTATGTGTGAATTTGAACATCCAAGGTAACATTGTTCTTCAGTCGTTGCTTTCACACAGGGTGTATTACTGATTTGTTATTATGCACAGTTTATGTACAGATTTGAGAGAAGACTGTGTTTGTAAATGAGGCTCAATGCATTTTGATCAGTCTGATATATAAATCTAGAGCCTGAAGATACTTTCCATACTGTAGGAGCTAGCCTTGTATGGACTAGCTCTTATATAGCGCTTTTCTATTCTGTCTGAGCACTCAAAGCGCTTATACATCACATTCACACACATTCACACACATTCATACACATTCACACACATTCACACACATTCACACTCCAACGCTGGCGTTGGAGAGCAACTTGGGGTTCAGTATCTTGTATTTTGTGTATTTTGAGCTCAAGGTCAGGCATCACACTGAATTACAATGAGCCTGTGATTTTATGTTGTAATACAGCTGGGATCATTAAAAATCATAATAGTAATAGGAAATCTATTAACATGTCCCTCTCTCCTGTAAAATATGTCTTGTAATTAGTATGCTACTGTATGAGGGATTGTTGGCTTATTAATCCTTTGATGGATAGTTTAAATACATCATCTTCCTCAAGCCCTCACTGATGATGTAGAATCAAGTAGCTTCCTCTCTGGTATCCAGGAGGAATCAAGCTATTTCAGGCCACATTACAAAGCGATCACATCCTTGCTCAGACTACACTAGGATGATAGAAGAGGAATAATCAGCCAGCTAAGATAAAGCTGTGGTAATCTATCACTCGACTTCAGGGCACAAAGGTTTCCGAGCCACAGGGGTGCAGATGCCCCTTATATTCCAAGAGGACAATCCATCATTTAACACGCTAACAAGGTGAAGGATTTCAACACGAAAGATAATACAGGTATGGTGCTAACAGGTGCTGTCAGAGACCTCTGCTAGTGTTAATGGGGAATGCTCCCTTATCTCCATCTGTGGGAAAACGACATCATCACACTGAAATTAAGTAACAACAAGAAATATTTCAACAACCAAAGTGAGAACCTCAAAATCCAGACAGAGGTTTATTAAGCAGTGTGTTACAGGGTGAGGTTTTTATAACCACGAGGGGAAATTATTTTACTTTTTGTTGGAAAGACAAAATCTCAGAAAGTGGTTCAAGATCCTCAACACATTCAGTGTGTGTGTGTGTGTGTGTGTGTGTGTGTGTGTGTGTGTGTGTGTGTGTGTGTTTTGTAACATATTTTGAGTTTGGGTGTATGCTTTATTGACAGTGTTTCTGCATTTTTATTTACAGGCAAGAGGGAGGGCGCCTAAAAGAGTATTAGTTTTTGAGATAGCCCTACCAGAGGGGGAACAAAGCACAGCAGTGTTGTTTTTTTTTCATGTACTCTAAAGGTCTTTCACATATGGAATGGATTCTTGAATAAAAAATATTTTACTGCAAAAGCGTTTAAATTGACAGATATTGTGGAACACGGCATAAATGGGCAAGTGGTTCCTCTACATGTCAGGGGGAGAAAGAATGTGAATTTCTTGATACACAGAGGAAATAAAGCCCAAACACAGACATGCAATAGGCAGAAATTTCAAATATGAGGATCTGCGATTAATGTATTCATACACTTTAAATACAGTTTACATATAGTTTTTGTGATTGACCCAGAAACATCTAACAGGGTTAACTGGACCATATCAGGTATAGTAGTGCCTTAAAAATTGTATGATGTGCTCCAAACAAAGGTGCAAAAGGGGTGTATATGAAAAACATTGTTGTGCTTTGTTCTACCTCTGCTAGGGGGAAAACTAAAGCACTTTGGGCAACCTCCCTCTAGCCTTTGTGTAAAAATGCAGAAACACATTCAATAAAGCATACATACAAGCCACTTTTAATATATATATATATATATATATATATATATATAAATAAATAACTAATAAGCCTTTAAAAATTAAAAAAGGTTTTAAGTTTTTAACTTATATGACACCTGAAGAGCACAGAAGAGCATAAATACAGCTAAATGCTTACATTTATTTATCTCCTGTTTATGCATTAACTTTAGGCGGTGCAGCCATCAGCACTCAATGCTGGTCCTCTGCGGGTTCTCTCTATACAGTTTGGATGTTCTTTTTGTGCCTGTGTGGGTTTCTAAAGGTACTCTGGCTTCCTTCCACAGTACACAAACATGCACAATAAATTCTGGAATTTAGAGATTCTAAATTCCAGACATGGGAAGTGAACTGGGGTCCTTGTTAGAGACCGCATCAGAGGGGATGCCATTCAGCCTACATACATATTGGACTAATAAGTCTGCAATCTGCTGAGCAGTTGTTAGCTTAGGCAAGTCAATAAAAAGCTTGGCTTTGTTAAAAAATTTAAATAAAATCTGCTATAGTTAGAATTCCAGGGTGGCCCACCAGAAGGCTTTCTTAGGTGGTGGTTCCGCGTTGAGATTGACAGGTGAATTTAGCAGTGTGTGCCCGGTGCATTACCTTAGAGCGGAACAAATAGATGGTTGGCTGCTCCACCTCCAGTCTGGTTTGGGAATCAGTCTCCTGAGTGAGAACCTTAAACACACATGAGCGAGGCACAATGGTGGCACTTCAGGGAAGTGACGGCTTGCTCGGCCTCAGTGTGGGTCTGGAGAGTGGTGCTGGTATCGTCTGACAAACCCAAAATGTGCAAATCCCAGATCTTTGTAACTGCTTTTGACTTTCTTTTGATTAGTCTTCACCTGCCCACTGTCAATGATGTAATCATAAAGCACATTAAATTCACAATTTTTTTTTTTTAGCATTTACACACACAAAAGCAAACAAAAAAAAAAACACATAAAGAAAGGTTATAAAGACGGGTGAATGACGGCCAGAGTCAGATATATATTTTTCCATAGCTTCTCTTTCTTGATGTAAGTATGACTAGTAGATACAATATTCCTCTGGCACTTTATTAAGGCCAGAAAACTATTAGAGTTAGGGGCCTCAAACATAAAACACTAAATAATTTCATGATGGTTACCAGAGAGAACTAGGTGAAAAGGGGCTTTCTGGTGTGTTACTCGGGCAAGGATTCTTCTATTTAAGGCTAAACTCAGTAGAGTCTGAACCTAAGCCTGTTCTGCCCCTGAATGGATCAAAGCCTGAAGCAGAATGCTTTAGTGAAAATAGCAGAGACCACTGAAATCTACCAGAAACTACCATTCTGAAAGGGGGCCGCCCCTCTTCTAACGTTCTGTGGCTGAAATGCCGGATGGAGTAAGTGACTGAACTTGTGATTGGTCTCCACCTGGATGCAGAAGGCCAGAGTGGAACGCAGCCAAAGATCTAGAGTTTCTTGCCACCTTGTTCTGCACCACACAGCTTAACTTGATCAGATACATAAGAGAGCTAATCATCCAAACACCAAGTGTACTGATGCAAAAAGAAAAAAAAACAGAGGAGGCTTCATCAGCAGACGCAGACTGATGCTGTGTTCTGTGTGGAGATGCTGGAGGTGGAACTGAGGAAGGAGAAGAAACTTGACTGAGTTAACTGAGGCAGTCAAGCACTAATTGGCTACATCGTATATTAAAGTTGATTGATCTGCTGATGGGTGGAGTGTTGTTGCTACAGGAGTGAGTGAAGGATCTGTTTGAAGGGAGCTGTTGTTAGAGGGAGAAAGGACTTTTGCAGTTTTGCATGCCGTTGATGGTCAAAGCTTGTATTTTCTGTAATTATGTTGCACACATTATGATGCAATTTTTTTCTGCTATCTTACATATTCTGCAAATTCTTGACATGCTTTATTAATGAAAAACTGCTTTGAAGAAGAGATTGTTGAAAGACATCAGTTAAATTTGATAAATATTGCCCTGTGTCATACAATCTGATCCCTGGGTAGAAAACTTGCAAATGGCTATTCTGTTTCCTCTAGCTGCTTCTGACCAATGCTATCAAAATGCTGACAGATTTTTTTCACTCTCTAATTGAAGCTACTTTTTTTAAAGTCCACCAGAGATATCTCCCATCTCCCATTTATTCCCCTCCACCTCTCAAGGACAGAGCAGTCAGGAACTGATACTATGCAGCAACCTGATCTATATTCTGGACAGGCAGTATACTAAATAAAGAAAGTGATGGGCCTTTCTAAGTCTACCTGCCCCACTTTCCTCCAAAACTTCCTGAAGCCTTCTTCTACAAATACGCACCTGATAAGCCTGGCTGCTGGGAGAGGTGAGGATGTGTGTACACAAGCACAGCCCCCTCCTTAAAATATTGTACATCCTCAGTCATTCAAAGGTTGTTTTCGCTGCTCCTGTCCTTATCTAGTAGTAACATTTCCTCGTTCTGCACTTGTTTGATGTAATCATGTGTAACACTAGATGAAACATTCTGAAAATTCAACTTAAATGTTGTGAGTGCATAAACATAGCACATGTATATGTAGAGTAGAGTTGTTTTTGGGCATATATATTAAACTGTATGGCTCTGGATGTTTGCCCGTACATGGTATGAGCCAAACACTCCAAAATGCTGCAGCTGGTTCCAATGAGTGTTTCAATTTTTTCTAATGTGTCAATTTTCCTTGGATTTGAAGTTTGTTTTCACATCATTATTGATTCTTTGTAGGTCCAAACATCATTTCTATTTTTTTTCTGTGTATATTTGGACTATAGCGCTTATACAGCACTTTTCAATTCTAACTGAGCTCTTCTACAGCCCACATTCATTGAGACAGCATTGTATCTGTGCTTTTAAGCGCTCTTCAACTAGGATGCACACGCTCACGTTCCGATGGATGCATCAGGGAAATTCTTGTGTTCAGCATCTTGCCTAAGGGGAGTGAACCACCAGCCTTCTGACCCGTTCCACCTGCTGAGTCACAGCCATCCATAATTAATATACAGAAAGAAAGAAAGCGTCTATCTAACCAGCAATGACTGAAGTGCTTCCTGTGCACGTTTTCATGCTTTACACTATATGTTATATTTGCCCATCTGTAAGGTCAGAGTTTACCTTGACATTATATTTCTGTTCTTATGGCTAGACTGGAGGCTCCATGGTATCGTGTTATCGTCTTCTATAATCCTCTATTACAAAATATATTCATCTGTAGTGGAAAGTTTTCCTTTCCACAGAATGTTTTTATTTTGTGTGTCTTGTTGTTGTTGTTTTTTGTAAACATGTCCTGTCCAGCAGCTTAAAGCAAGTAAAATTATGATCTGTTGTGCCAAGAGGAGCTCTGCTGTATGTAGACTCCTCGTTAGTCTTGTTTATTCAATTATTGACATTGGTGTCATATAGTTATACTATGCCAGAGCTGACAGGTGGGAGGGGCAGATTAGTGAAAGGAAAGAAGTGATAAAGAGAAGAAGGCAAGGGGGGGGGGTGTAAGAGAAGTAATGGGTCACCAACTGCTGCAACTGTAACAAAGCACATTAAAAAAGAACTAACAAAGCATCACCTGAAAGGGAGAAAAACAGAAACAAGCAGACAACCTTGCTCTGTGTGTGTGTGTGTGTGTGTGTGTGTGTGTGTTGATTTTTTTTTCATTTATATATGTATTTTTGATTTTTCAGGTGCTGTTTATTTATTTATTTTTTATTTATTTTTACAGGTGCAGCAGATGGTGAACCACTGTGTTTTTCGACATGTGCCCGATCCTCATATTTATATCTTCCTTTCTCCTCTTTTCTTTGCCTTTTTTCTTTCTTGCTTTTTTTCTCCTGCCTGTCAGCTCTGGCATTGCCAGATACGTGAACAATAACACAAATGAATGAATAAATAAAATAAAAACAGTAAACAGAGGAGCCTATAGTGAATTTATAAAGCTCATCTTGGAAAAGCGAATATCTTCGGCACAACAGTGTTTTCAGATCATAATTCAGATCATAATTCAGATCATAATTCAGATCAGAATTCTTTAGTAAATCACTAAAATAGTTTTAAGGGCAAAAACTACCTTTGCAGATAGGTGAGAGCCCATCATTAGCATTACAGTGGATTCTTTTGTGGAAAGTTAGACGATTATTCAAACAGCTCTCCCACACCCACAGAAGGATGGCTTCCAAAACCCCAGGCCAAGTTTCACTCTGTGCCCCTCTGCAACACAGCACACGGTCCTCTTTGGGGGAATCGACAGAAATTATTTACAGAACACTGACATAAAAACAGTCGTTCTGTTTGTAGTTTCTTGAACTGTAGGAAGAAGTTAAAATGAGAGATTTTTGCTTTTCTCCTTTTAGTGCTTGTTATCCAGCTGCCATCATTTGCATTGCAGCAAAACTTTTGTCACCTCTTAATGATCAGGTGTGAGACTTCCTCCTGCAGACAAGAACACCTCTGCTTGTCTGAGTGAGTGCCACTGTTAAAATCTGGTTTTTAAAAGTATGCAACCCAGAGTATATTAATAAAAGTGATGTTCTGGAAATTTTGTGACATCATGTTGGATTTGTAATAAAGTGCTATCCATCCATTCTCTCCCGCTTATCCTTGTCAGGGTCACAGGATGGGGGGTGGAGCCTGTCCCAGCTGTCTTAGGGCGAGAGGCAGGGTACACCCTGTACAGCTCGCCAGCCTGTCGCAGGGCCAACACAGAGAGACAGACAACCATTCACACCTATGGGCAATTTAGATTGGCCAATAAACCTAACCCCAGTAAGTTTTTTTTTTCCTATTCTTTGCAAATATATGTTTTGATTTCAAAGGGAAAAAACAGAAATATAATTTGTTTTAGATCAAATGGATTTAGTGCATGAAATGAAGATAAAAAAAGATCTGTTTTCCGTTTTTTAATATCTATATAAATGAAAAAAAAAATGACCAAAAAAGTACATGGACCTAAAACCCTTCCACTGTTGAGCCACTGGATTTATGTGTGCAGTAACAGGTTGCTATATACAGTACCAGCAGCTCAGTGATTAAAACTGGCCTATGTTTAGCTTTGAAGCGTATGCCGTTTATGAGCTTCATAACCAGACTCATCAAACCACGTCACGTCACATAGGTCTGGATTGCTGGATTCACCTACGGGTGAAAGGTGCAGTCATAATGAAGATATCTGGGTTCCCTCTTTCACTATGATTTAAAGCCTGTTTGGCTGGCAGTCACTGTGAGAGCACAGTCTGTTATTACAGACATCTTCTTTTCCAAACTTCCTCATATTCATATTTTTCTGATTTATCCACAAATGGAGAAGGAGGCAGCAGAGGGAATTCTTGGTCCTTCTCTTTGAGCAAGGTTCTCTGTGCAATCACCCTCATTGTTCCTTTCAGTACACTGTCATTAGGATTCTTGTTCTGTTTTAAACAAAGCTTCTGTTGCTGCTTGGGACTTTTTTCCCCCACTGGCTTTAATGAAAAAAATCTTGCCTTTTTCTCAGATGTCTTTGATACACAGGCCTTTCTACCCATAATGAGCTACCAGGTAGGTAGCTGGCACTGAAGGGCTTGAAAGTCTGTCTGTCTTGCTGCTTCACTGTCACCACAGTCACTCCACAACATACACGGCCGCCCCCCCCCCCCCCCCCCCCACTGATAAAAGTGTGTTATGGAAAAGTGAAATAAATCGATCTACACAAACAGGTTGTCTTTGTGAGGTTTTAATTTTCCTTTGCAAAGGGGTCAAACAACAATACAGAGTGCAGAAGCAGAAGAATAATAACAAGCATTAGGACCAATTTATGGGAACAAGTTTTCTATCTGCCATTGTCAGAGAATACAATCAGAACATTCTGTTCAAAGGATAACTTGTACACATCTGTACATCTTGCAATAGAAGATTATATGAAGACAATAACATGATACCATGGAGACTTCTAGACATTGGAACAGAATGGAAAAATACACAGAAGGTCAAAATCTTCAAAATTTCCATCACATTCGCCCCTTTTGTTCATTTATTGATCATACAAGTACAAATATGGCACAAACATCAGACCAAAAAATCCCAACAGGTTTCATACAGAAAGCATATTGCTGCTTTTGTGGGGCTTGCGACACATCCGGGGGTGCATCACTAAAATTGAAACAACACATCAACTTTACACTGAGCATTCAGATTCTTCATCAAAACCAAATCGAGGTGGTTTCCAGTCAGGAGATGAGGACACGTCATTCAGAGGCGGTCAGTCAGGCGGACTCTGAACCAAGTGGGCTGACAAAGAATGATCGCAGCATCAGTCACAGACACAGTACTACACAACAGAGACAAAGAGTTCATATGAGAAACACAATTAACACTGGAAATGATGAAACAGATGACGGAGCCAGCTCATAGTGCTGGTTGAGTTTGCTCAGGTGATTCATTCTGTACCTTGTCTTTCATACCTGGTGGAAGTACAGACAGATAAGACATATCTGTCATGATCCTGGGCCGGTGACCCAGTGTTTTCTGTCTTGGTTGTGTTTTGTTTCATCTCTGATTATGTGATTTTCCTTTTGTGTTTAGCTCTGTTTTCTCTGGGTTTTGTTATTTTCTGGTTCGTTTTGGTTTTACTCATTCGTCTTAGTTCTGGTTTTATTAGTTGTGGTTTTCTAGTTCCCTTTGTTCCTGTCTCCCCTGCATCTGTGTCTAGTTCCCTGTGCCTCGGTCCCTGTTAGTGTTCCTCTGTGCCAGCCCCCTGTGTTAAGTCTGCGTGCACCCTGTTAGGTGTTTCCTGTTTTCCCTGTGTGTTGTGTCTAGTTTTGCTTCCTGTGCTTCATTAGTATGATTTTGTCCACCTGTTCTCCCCAGCTGTTTCCTGTTTTCCCTCATCATTCCCAGTGTATTTATTGTCTGCTTTCCCCTCTGTTCTCTGTTGTATCCTCCCTCATGGAGGTGTGGTTCTGTGTGTTCATCCTCAGTTTTGTATATTTTGGATTCCTTTTTTATAATAAAGTCACCATTTAAGTTCAGTCTGTCTCGGAGATCTGCTTTTGGGTCCACCCTACTCACCACACCGTGAAAACATGCCAATATCAGAGCATTATTATTATTATTTTTTTTTTTTTACATAATATCTAAGTCAGTCCATCAAAGACTCAAAAAACAGGTGCAATACCAGCAATGGCTTCCTGATTAATTGGGTATTGGTGTTAGTGAGGCTTATAATTAAAGGTGCTGATCACCACTGGTTCTACATTTTTAATCAGGTCTACATATTTACTTTGAGCCCACAGTATCTTGAGGACTTCCTGTGAGCTGGAATAGCTGCAGCTTCTTCTTGTGACAGCAATGAATGTGCTGTTGTAGAGACAGGAGGTACCAACTGAACAATTCTTTCTGTGCGCACAACAGTAGAGAAAACCTTTATTTGTAAATATCCAATCATGAAAAAAAGAATATGGATGCATCTTCTGTATTTTGCCAATCAGACCACCATGGTCATAGAATACAATCAGAACATTCTGGTCAGAGAAAGAGAGGATGCTACACTGTAGCGACGTGAGGCTTCAACCAATATTGCAGCAGCATTGAGCGCGGCCGTGTGTCACAGATTCCAAACATTTCAGTCATTATTTTTCTGCATCAGTTTATTTCCAGAAAAGGTAATCAAAATATATTTCTAGCTATGGACAGTGATGAGAATCTGGACAGTTTGAGCTTTATATTGACAAGTGTTTATGTGGAGAAACCAGAGAAGGCGTCGTCTCCCTCCAGCAGTAAAAACACTGTGTCCATAAAGAGAAGCCACCCTGAAGACTCCCCTGAAGCAATCTCTCCACTTACCAGTGAAACGGTGGACATTATGTCATCCAAAAATAAGAAGCTATCCAGTTTTGATGCATGCCCGTCCCTACTAGAAATACTAGAGTTTCAAGCTCTGTGTGAGTCAGCGGAGTACAGCCAGCAGCAGGTGGAAACAGTGCAGAAAATGCAGTCCTCAGAGAGTCAGTGAAATCTCTCACCAAGGGAATGTCCCAACTCTCAGAAGAAATGTATTTTTACAAATCAAAGAAACTGGTATTGAGCTCCAGGCCCGCAGCATGAGCGACAACTTTGTGTTTTCAGGCATCCCAGAGAAGGCAGAAGAATAGAAACAATGGTGACAGAATTTATACAGGCTCACCTGAAACTCCCGGAGGATGCTGAATACCATCAGCTTCCATCCTGTCCACCACCTGGGAGGGACGTGACCAGAAGGACGCAGGCCCAGACCAATTGTGGCCAAATTTGAACACTTTAAGCAAAAAGAACTGGTAAAGAGCCACAGCTGCGAACTGAAAGGAATGGACTTAAGCGTCAATGACCAGTTTCCCAAAGAGTTCCTGGAGCGACGCAAGGTCCTGCTGCTTATCTGAAAAAAGTCCATCCAAGGAGGCTCCCGAGCGGTCATCCTGGTCGATAAACTATCCATCAACAGACTGCTTTATTGCAACCAGAACACCACTCTACGGCTGTACCGATCTACCAACAGATGGTCTGTCTCCATACTAATGCCTTTTTCTGATACTTTATGTTCCTTTTCATCACTTCTCTGGTTTGATAGATGCATCTGTAGATGCAACAGTTAACACCAGTTTAGTTAGCATAGTGTGTTAATGTTTTTTTTCTTGTTGTTGACATTTTAGGTCATTTTGTCATGTTTATGGGTGTCTGCACTGTATTATTTCACTTATGTCACTCGTCACACCTTTTCTCTTTTCTTTCTGCACTCAGTAATATGCTCGCTTTACCTTCAATGCTGCGATTTACTACAGAAACATACAGCACACACACACATACACACACACACACACCTTTAGTGAACACCCAACACTCCACCAGCACAACATGACTACACTAAGGTTTGTCACATGGAATGCAGTTGGTTCCAGAAAAAAGAGGGTGAAAATAGTTAATCAGTTAAATAACTTACAGGTAGACATTGCCTTTCAGGAGACACACACTCACCACTCCACAGTTCCCACACACGTACTCAGCCTGCTATAAGTCAAAAAAACCCACTCTCAGGGATTACACCTTCTTTTCACCGACACTCCACTCACAGGTTCACTTTATTTAGTTTTATTTAGTAGCTCTATTATGATAGATATCACAGACACAGATTCATCCTCTCACTATCAGTGATCATGCATCAGTGTCGATCCCTCTGACACAGAAAAGAGCCACAGTGCCAATTAGGCACTGTAGATTTATTTGAAAAAAGAACAAGATTTCTTTAATTATTTCAAAAAGGATTGGGCAAGATATTTAGAAAATAATGACCTGCCAGGAATATCACCATGTGTTCTATGCAACAGCTGCTGCGCAGTTAAGACCTGCATGCTAACCATGTAGCTGATGACACATTGATCATTGATCAGTGATAAGTGGATAAAAAAAAAAAATCAGTCTGCACTTTTTACAGTAACATTTAAGCTAGCTTGACCCCCAAAAATGGCCAAATGAAAAGTGGAAAACAGGGATGAAGCATCTTAATACATCCCTGAAGCTTTGGGGACGGGACAGCGTGATTACGCCTGTGATTGTGTTAAGTTTACATGTGCGTCATGGTTAGTCACTTCCTGTTTTATTTTGCCAGTCTTGTGTTCCTTGTGCTTTGTGTTTAGTTTTGCTTCCCCTTGTCCCGTCAGTGTCATTGTGTTCAGCTGTGCTGCTCACATGTTTCCCATCCCGTCATTATCCCTTTGTGTATTTAGTGTCTGCAGGTCTCCTAGTTCCTTGTCGCATCATTAGTTGTACTTCTGCTGGCTCACATGCACGTCTAGTCAAGTCAAGTTTATTCATGTCTCTCCCTGTCGGGTCTTATTGCGGAGAGAGTTCATGTTTTGTTTTGTATGGCATGTGTAAGAATAAAACCTGTGTGTAAAATACACAGAGAGTTCTGTATTTGGGGTCCTCCTTCCTGCCTGCACAGCGGCACTCCATGATACCTAGAGAAAACCCAACAATCCAAACGACCCCCTATGAGCAAGCACTTGGCTACAGTGGGAAGGAAAAACTCCTTTTTAACAGGAAGAAACCTTCAGCAGAACCAGGCTCAGGGAGGGGCAGTGTTACGCCCTGGTCTAGGGGCTAGGGCGCAACGCTAAAGGATGACAGACGGCCCCCTTGCCTCAGCCCCCAAAAACACCACACGCCACAAGCGGCTCAGTTATAGCGAGGTCTCAGTTTATTGCATGTGCACAAGCATAGGCTCCGGGGTGAGCCGAGGCCAAAACAACAAACAAAACAACTAACCCAGAAGAAGAAACTAACTAAGCCACACCCCTCGCCTTGAGGCGACTGTTTGTTGTGAATTGGCGCTATAAAAATAAAGTTGAATTGAATTGACTATCCCTGACTCCCTAACCACAAAATAGGAGAAAAAGTACTCAAAAGGAAATGGCAGCTCACCCCTTCTGCTTCGCATCTGAAACACAAGAAAATGCACAACACTTTGTATTGCAAGGTTGGGTGGATGAGGCAAGGTCTGCAACTGTCCCACAGTTGCTCGGCCAAAGTCACACTTGGCGAGGTTTAATGTGAGGGAAGCTTTTGCCAACCGGTTGAAAATGTCACGAAGTATCTCAATGTGTTCGGCCCAGGTGCTAGAGTAAGCGACCGCATCATCAAGATATACTTCGCATCCCAGCCAGGACTACACACGTGGACAAAATTGTTGGTACCCCTCGATTAATGAAAGAAAAACCCACAATAGTAACAAAAATAACTTT
>JAVDPK010002491.1:94605-104858 GCA_034780415.1 Cichlasoma orientale | reverse complement strand
ATCAGGATTTTCATGGGCCCCTCTCCCTGCTCGGGCCCTGGGTAGTCAGGTCCACTTTTCCCCCCACTACCACGCCCCTGCTTCTAACCATGGATGTGATTGGAACACCTGAATTCAATGACTGAATGGATGAGTGATAACTTTTGGCATTATAGTTTAGCCCCTGAGACAATCAAGCACATAACAGCAGGGTGCAAGATGCTAACAAGCACAGCATACATGGAATGCCATAACATGTGGCTGGCATTGTATAGGAACATCTGTACCAAGTATGGCCTGCAAGTCCCAGAGTCAAAATGGGATATACCCCCCAAGGGGGGGGGGGCTATATTTTTTATTTTATTTGTGGGCACCTTTCAAGACACTCAGTAACCTTACAGAGTAAAAATATGTTCTGTTGAGAATGACCTAGGTAAGATCCTGTGGGACTTCCAGAGAGAGATGAACAGACTGGTGATGGCTAACCACCGGACATAGTAGTGGTTTCGTTTAGATGTAGCAATACCAAGTGATAGCAACATCAGGAAGAAGGAACAAGAGAAATTCGAGAAATACCAAGCAACAGTGGTCCCCATGGTAATCGGAAAACACTCGGGGCAATAACACCCACACTAGGGGAGTGGCTCCAGCAGATTCCACGAATGATCTCTGTCCAGAAGAGCGCAGTCACACACCCACACTGGGTGAAAAATACATTTAAACACTTAAAAATACATGACCATATATGTATATATATATATATATGTATGTGTGTGTGTGTGTGTGATGAGCCAGTGAAACCTGAATGTTTGAGTACCATTAAACCTTTTTGTCCATTAAAGCCTTGACGTCTGATTATTATTCGATCTGACTGCAGCCTCCTGTTGGATTAATCTGTACCTGGCATACTAATTAGCACAGACTAGGCTCTGTAATTTGATATGTTGCTTTATCTGATCAAAACAGATATCTGTAAGACATCAATGATCTCATTCTAAAGAGTTAAAGTGCTGTGAGACTTTGGAGCTAGTCTGATTTTTACTCAGAAATGAACTTGACAATACCTTCTAACACAGCAAATGCCTCAGCAAGTCAAAATTAATAGGCAGCACAGCCAGTTCCTACCTGTTTTGCACAGTGTTGCTATGTTGATCAGCTTGACATTGTAAGCCTCTGAGGATGAAACAATTTGTGGAAAATCTGGCCTGCAAATGAGGCTCTCCAGCTACCCACCTAATTAACAGCAAAAAGGAGTGGTGTGAGGTGATGGAGATAGTTGTAGGAGGTCCTGAGGGAGGTGTAACTGCAGTTGACCAGATGTGTCTCTTATTTCTCCCACTCTTTCAGTGGCTGAATGCTACACAGTGCCTCAGCAACATTTGTGATCATAGTGACACATGAAAGAAAAAGAATAAAAAATAACTTGCAGATATCAGTACACAACAACGGCATAATAATCTGTATTATAAGGTTGCTCTGATTTGAGGTTCAGCTCTGGAGTGAGTGACAACCTTTCTCATTCACTGTCTGGTGTGGTATAATTGTGTGTGAGCAGGGGGGGCATTTCATCCCTCCACTCAAGCAATTGAGTATTTTGCTTAATATTTTGCTACTCTTACTTCCCTTTGGGTCTTCCTGTGTTCTAGACCCATCTTGTATGTCAATCAGCACTCAATCAGGCTCATCCATGGAGTCCAACTAACACAGAAACTTCAAGCCACTACTGCTTTGGGCTTCCATCGATTCAGTCTGCTGGAAATATCTTTGCAAATATGTTCTCAAGGCACATAATGCTATCCAGCCTAGACTTGTCGGGATTGAGGGAGCGATACAGTTGAGTATCATCAGCGTAGGAGTAAAAGGAAATATTATGATTATTGATGATTTGACCCAAAGGAAGCATGTAGGGAGAACAGGATGGGGCCTAAGATGGAACCCTTAAGTACCCTACAGCAGTAGCTGCTGAAGAAGAAAGTTGTCTCCAAAGTTGAAAGAGGAGGATCTATTTTTCAGGCATGAGGAGAACCTGTGTAGTGCTGTGCCACTGATACCAGCTCCGGAGTGCAGGTGTAATAGGAGAATGTTGTGATAAATGATATCAAATGCAGCACTAAGATCAAGGAGGACAAGGATGCCACAGTCCTCAGAGTTAACTGACAGGAGCAGATTATATACTTTTAGCAGGGTGGACTCTATACTGTGGTTAGCCCTGAAACTGAAACTTTTCAAAAGAATATTGTTTTGTTGTAAATATGGAAGTAGTTGAGGGAAAATGACTTTTTCTAAAAGTTTTGAGAGAAATGGAAGTTTAGGGGTAGCACTACTGCTAACAGAACATCAACTCCTTCCAAACATCTGCAATGCAGAGCAAGATGCTGTTACTGATGAATGTATGCTGACACCAACCAAGCAGCCAAAGCTTTTGTTGACCTTCTGTTATTAGTTAAGCAAACCGTCACACCATGACGAGTAAATGTTACAACCAAAAAGAAGGTGACCCACATGCAGGTACACTGGAAATAAAGTTGGAGGAGAATGTTTGTTGCAGTCTCACTTATCTGTTATTGACAAAAGGGCAAAACAAAAATAAACTACTAAAACTTTGTTTTAAAAATTACCATAAATCTTTGTGATGCTTAATGCTTGTAATGCTAATGTGGTGAACTTTGTCTAGAAGATGAATACTACAAAATATGGCAGACAGCATGAATAGCAAAGTCTTTACTTAAATGCTTGTCTGTCACTTTAGTGTAGTGATTCTGTTTCTTACATAGTTTTTCAAGTCTGTGCATGTTCGATCCTTTAGCGCCAGTGTTTCCCTTTAGTCATGCGGTCATGCTTTGCTGGAACAGTGAATGTTCTGGTGAACTTCATCAGGTGTTTCTCGACAGCATTAACTTTTTCTGTGTTCCATTTGTGTCTGTGCTTTTCTGCTCATTCTGCAAAGAAAAAAAATGCAATTTTACACCATCAGTCAAAGTTTGGACACAATTACACCCATTGTGTCCAAACTTTGGACTGGTAGTGTATATAATAAATCTGTAAAAGATGCAGATAAAGCCATTATCAGTAGGGCCCTATTATGATTTCCGTAAGCACAGAATTATAGATGGAACCTACAAAATTGGCCAATAAAAACTGAATCTATTGTTAAACATGGAATATCATAGAATTGACCATAATCTGAGGAAAATAATATAACAAAGCAAATAAAGAATCTGGTAATCAGTCATCTGACCCACTACATTGCTGTTGCAGTTGTATGTGATGTTTGGTGGTCAGATGCAATGTTGCTTGCAGTATTAAAGTTGTAGTTGTTTACACATGATGTAAATTTTAACCTTGTATAGGAAGAGTAGCAGCAGGTGGTGGGTCTGAAGAAGCAGGTGTGTCCATGTGGTACATGTCAGTGCTGGGGCACTCATCTTCTTCGCCTGATGTAGCACTTGAAGCCTCCTCTTCTTCACTGAAGTATGGCACTTTCCCTGGCAAAGCACAAGACAGGAAGGAAATAAGCTAATTAAATAAGCAGAGCAACACTGAATCTCACATGCAGAATCCAGTATAGGGCGTCCCCAAGTGTGTTGCAAATTGACTAAAATACCAGAACAAGCTCCAACCGTCAGGATCAATTTTAATGTCATCCAGTGTCATTCCTTTGAATTGTGACACAGTCCACCTCTCCACAGCCAGCAGCACTTTACTCATTCTAGCAAGCTGCTATCTATAGAAATGTCTGTGGATGCAGAAGTCAGCGAGTTGGTCAGACTTATTCTCCTCAAGGTTCAAGACCTGTGACATTGTTGCAATGTGTTTTCAAAGCTTTGTTGAAGGCAGTGCTTCAGGGTGTTTGGCACCACAGAGCTTGCCATATTTCTGAAGGCACTCTCCCCCACTGTAGGCTGACAAGGCTTCATGGTCTTGCAAACATGAATAAATTGTCACTGGGTACACCACAGCTTTCACATGTCTCAGCCAGTAGCTCTGCAGCAGTCACCATTGATGGTTTTAACAGGACAGGAACCATCCCCCCCACCTTTCCCTCAGATCTCCACCTTTGTGAAGAACTCGCACATCTTCCTCTCGAAAGAAGTCAAACAGATAGCCACTTCATCATGCAGAAGTGGCTTGTTGTGGGACCTGAATGCAATCACTAACATCTGGGATACTTCTCCTGCTGTTCTCCTGTTAGCCAGGGCAGCATAGGTCTCTGGTGTGGGGGAGATTCTTAGCATTCTCTCAGAAGTACTTAGTCCATTTTCCACGTAAAGGTTCAAAAGCTTCACATCTTGGGTAAATGGTAGCACCTGTGGTATATTCCACTTGGCTTCCCTAAGAGTGCTGAGTGTGCCAGAGGAGATGAACTATTCCCATCTGCTGTCATGTATAGCCTTGTACCTTTTAGCATTTTTGCTGTGACATGATCATCAAGCATCGAAGCATTGCTCTCAACAATACTGGATATTTACTTTAGAGTGTGGCCAAGCTTGAGAGCTAAAGATGGGGTTTGACATGTGCTGGTTTTAGGATCATGTCCTGCTGCCTTCTTCACTGCCGATAGAACATATGGAATGTTATTAGGGATGAAGAAGTCCTCCACTCCAAGGTGTAGCCTTTTGAACTTCTCTCATCTTCTGACATATATAGTTGTCATAATTGTTCCCTTTGTTCTTCAGTTTGCTGAACATATATTGTCCTAGTTGCAGGATGTCATTCTGAACAACCCGGGACACTTGATCATAATTCATTTGGGTAAGAATCTTCTGTAGACTTTCACTAACTTCAAGACCAGTGGGGTTGGTAAGAGCACACAGGGACTGAACTCTTGTTCTTCCAACTCCAGGCACAGACTCAGCTTCACAGTCATTCAGACTATGAGACATAGTGTGGACACTAACACACATGATCACACTGTCCCGTCCCTGAAGCTGCAGGGAAAAGCCGACTCACACAGCCATTTCAAATTTCAAACTTTTTTTTTTCCCATGTGGGAACATGTTTACACCTATGTGTGCTGTGTAACAGTTGCGACCTGCCTGTAAGCAAAGAAACACCTTGCATGTGACACACTGTGTTTTCCCTGAGCAGCCTTTTGCTGTGCAGCGTGCTGCATTTTTTAAGTTTACCACCTCTGGCAGATGTGCATTAGCCTTCCTGCAGACTGAGACATGGGGCACCGCCTTCACTGGATGCTTTTTCCCTTGGACTAAAACGTCTTCATCATCTTCTTGCTCTGAAATGTCAGAGTTATCATTGTCATGCTGAGCCAAGAAGGTCATGGCCACATCCATACGGAATTCAATGAACTGCATGATTTTCTTCTTTGGTGTGCCACATACAGTGAGATCTTTGTGGTACAGAAGCCAGCTGTTGACTAAAGCCAGATCCGTAAAGTGCATTAGCATCCGCAGTGTCCATTTCTTTGTACGGCCACTCATGCGATAGTAACTCATCATTCTATTGACAAGGTCAACTCCACCCATCTTGGAGTTGTATTCACGGACAATGGTTGTTTGCAAGATGGTCACATATTGTTTCAGTTTTTTGTCCCATCTCCGGCAGGTGTCTTTTGGCTCTCTATCATGAACAGTAGACATCATCAATACTGGTTTATCGTCATACCACTTCACCACACAAATCTTTCCATTCTCAGTGGTAACTTGTGCTGAGGTACCTCTTCCGTTCTTTTTCATTGTTTTGTCAGTTGGTAGCTTCTGCACTGCTGAAGCGACCCGATTTTTCATAACTGTACCAGTTACATACATCTGCCTCTTCATCATATGTTCCACACCTTGGATGGATGTGAAGAACCGGTCACAGTAAATATTTGTATTAGGATGCAGAGTTTGAGACAGACGATCTATCACCAAACATCCCAAACCAAGATCCTTTGGTTCTTCAACCTGCTCAAACAGTGCATCTGCACCTTGATAAAGCTCAAAGTCCAGCACAATGCCATCTGCTGTTGCGCAAACAAAGTTTTTTATGCCAACTGTGTTTGGTTTTATTGGCAGATATTGACGACGTTGACAGGCTCCTTGGAATGGAATCATCTGCTCATCAATGGAAACGAATTCTGGTCTAGTCTGAGACTTGCAGTCTTTCAGAAAAGGCCTCACCTTCTTTTTCAGATCTTATGGAAAATCCTCATCAATGAGTACTTTGAGTGATCGCCTCAGTTTGAAAAATCTGTCACGTGAACTTTTCAGTGATGGCAGGGAATCTCAAGGTTGTGGACCAGTACATCCTGATTGCAGGATACGGGTACACAAGACATCAAAATACAGGCACCAAAAAAAATTATAAATTTCATCAGTTGATGTGTTGAGCTGGTCCCCACTTCTAGGCAGTGACATAGCATTAGAGCAATCTGCAATCATTTTCATCAAATCTTTGTCAATATACTGTTCTATGTAGTCAAGTGGGGTCCAGTCTTTTCTGTCATCCACAGTGTCCTCCTCATGCTCAAACTAGGCTTGATTTGGTGTTAGCGATTTGGTCCTGGTGTTGTCTCTTCAACAAGATTGTTTAAGACATCAGCCTCATCTTGCCGTGTCTGAGAGTGATGCCTGGGAGCGTGTGATCTGGCAATGTCATGATCTGAACTATAGCCATCATATTCATCACGGAGATGTTTACGGCCCCTGATAGGCTTAGAGGGCTGTGGAATGGGATCTTCATACCCACTACTGTCTTCCTCACTGCTGCTTGGTTCCTGTTGAGGAGGTTGAAATTAAGTATCCCCTACGAGATCATCAACATCTGACAAATTTTCCATCTGTGAGTTTTCTCCATCAATTAACCCCAGTAATTCCATTACTTTTGAGAGAGACTAACACTGCAAAAAAAAAAAAAAAAAAAATCATAAGTAAAATTTAAAAAAAATATATCTATGTACATTTATTTCTAAAACATGTTATATCTGCTAGCACAGTAAATGGTAAATGGACTAGTTCTTATATAGCGCTTTTCTACTCTGAGCACTCCAAGCGCTGATACAACCTGTATACAACAGTAGTAAACTATTGTTTTCTACCAAATGTATCAGAAAATACAATTTTATTCTTCCATTTTGTTTTTAGCAGTTATGATAACGTGTACATATTTTCAACAAAACTAACTCCCTATGTCCACATTTTACCTATGCTAAATCCCTATGTCCACATGCGTGTACATCATGTTCATCAGCCTGGCAAATCATTACATTTCTTAACTTTTGTAAAATATGACTTCCTTAACAAACACTAAACACTTAAAAAAAATCTAAAGGAGAATCATGAAATGTGATTGATTTTTTTTTTTTACCTGAGCAAAATTTGGATCGTGAGTCGCCATCTGAACTTCTGGGTGTGTTGGCAGCTATCTTGAATCTAACCTGTAATGTGTTATGCTCTTCTGCCACCACTAAGTGGCAGTATAATGGCCTTGCATGTGGACACCAGGTCCTTGTAGAGCAAAATTTAGTATTGTGGTCTACACAACCCAAAATGTGATGTCCACATATATGGATGCAGGGTCCTAGGAGGCTAGTGACAAAGTCACTAAGTTGGCAACATTGGCGGCCAGTGTTGCCAAAAACTGTTTGCAGTTTCTACCATGTGACAGAAATGTTCGTTATGACTCAAAATAAATTAATATTATTCATAAGAGATAATGTTTGAGATATGCTTGACAGATTATAGGTCCACAAGTAATTTACAACAATATAAATAACAGCAATTATTTTTTTGGCAAATAGTGGAAATCAATTTTTGGCACAAGACCGGCTATTCAGATGACAAACTGCTCCACTGCCACTGTGTACAGTGTGACTGCATGTACATTTTGCGTATGTGCAGTACAGATTCTGATAAAATTCAAATCAGTTTATTGCACCCTATGAATTCTAATATATTGGTATATCTGTTTATTACAGGGTGTACCCTACCTCTCGCCCTATGACAGTTGGGATAGGCTCCAGCCCTCCAGCGACCCTGAAAAGGATAAGCGAAGAGAATGAATGGATGGATTTTTATTAGTGCAACAATACAACATTTTAATACATAGGAAAGAGTATATTTGATACCAAGATTTAATACTTCCTATTACATTAAATTACCAAAGAACCAGGTGAAATTAAATGTCATGAAAAAAGATCAACATTCTCTTAGTACACTTTTGGGGAGGGGGAGGGGGGTCTGAAATAGAGTATGCTTTGTATGCTGTTCTGCTATAGGCCTAGGGGTTCCTATGATGCACTGAGTGTTTCTTTTTATTCACCACTTTTAACTCTGTTTATACCCCACTCTGTATTTAATCATTAGTTATTATTAATCTCTGTGTCTCTTCCACAGCATGTCTTTTGTCCTCTCTCTCTCCCCTCAGCCCCAGCTGGTCTCAGCAGATGACTGCCCCTCCCTGAGCCTGGTTCTGCTGGAGGCTTCTTCCTGTTAAAAAGGAGTTTTTCCTTACCACTGTCGCCAACTGCTTGCTCATAGGGTGTCATGTGATTATTGTGGTTTTCTTTGGCTTACAGTGTTGGGTCTGCTCTGTAATTATTGTGGGGTCTTCACCTACAATACAAAGGCGACTGTTGTGATTTGGCGCTATACAAATAAAATTGAATTGAACTGAATTGAATATGCTTTGGAAAATGTTGATAATTGTGAATGACCCCTAAGAACAAAACAGAATATTCTGAAGTGCCCTTCTGTGAGCCCTGATGTAAATCCTATTAAACATCTGTGGAAGGAGATGTACAGTAGTCTGGAGAAGGCACCCTTCAAACCTGAGACCATCATTTTTGTCCAGGTCAGTTTCAGTAGTTTGTTTTTTAAATAATTCTGTTGAACCACAATTCAAAAACAATGCTTGATTTTCATTGATTAATTGTCAGTAATTTTTTATTTATTATAACTTTTGTCAGTTTCAAGTTATTTCAGTGACCACTGTGAGTTTTTCTTTCTTTAACAGAAGGCTACCTACAAACAACATATGTATGTATAGACTCCACAATAGAGTTAATCTGTTTGTTGACTTCTTTCATACCTGATGCATCTCTGTGGGTTTGTGTCAAACATGGCTGCTGGGTCTTCATGTGGCAGAACCACAGATGTTCAGCTGAGATCTAAAGTTCATCATCATTTAATGACTGTACAAATAACTAAAAGCAGTTCCGCGAAGTTGGAGAAATCTTCCTGTCAACAGAGACACGTTAACAGTTTAACCGTTTATGCAACTAATGAGGGCAGGAGGTGGTGATTCAGCAGAGCTCAAAACTCACGCTGTTAGACACCATGCGCCCCCTAAGGACAGATAAAAGTACACCGCAAAAGAACGTGCTGGGATATTACATGTTAAAATGATAGGTTGATGGTTGAATGTGTTGATAGTGAAGTGTGTAGGCCCATCTGCTGTTGTATTCTCTCAAGGTAAACTGTATTCAGATTTGAAACAAATTGTAGTGGGGTTCTCTTATAAGCTCCTCCCAACTAGCCAAGCAAAGAATGCAGGTGTGATTTATTATGCTGGCTTCCCAAAGTGCACAATAATGCTATTTGCAACTAATGAAAAGGAGAAAAAAAATCCACATACAAAGTGAAGGTGACTGAAGTGAGTTCCTCCATGACTCGGCCCCCTTAGAGTCCATGGGAACAAACAGACCACAGGTTACCCTCACTGTAACCATCAGAAGACTACCCATTCAGGCCACGACAGTCCCCTTTTAACCCGTTGCCCCTCCCACTAGGCATCCTGTTTACAGATGTCAGACATCTTTTCCCACTAGACAACATGTCTTCACGTTTATTATCCCAAGTATTTCACCAATCAATTAAGTATATTTCCCCAAACATTTTCCTGTGACTTAAACAGGCTAGTTAAAGGGAGAAAAAAACAACAAAATAATGAGTTCACATGACCCCAAATGTGCCCACAAACTTACTATTTAATAACAGGAACTCCGAGCCTCATCTTTCCCATCCAACTCCGCAATTGGAGGACAGCAGGCAGGCTGCGTGCAATGCTTCAGTGAAAAGTAAGTGGAAATGTAATCTGGCTGAATAAAGAATGTCAACTGTTCCTACCCCCTTTTGTTGCACTAATGACATGTGGCAATGATAATGGCAATTTTAACTGCCAACAAGAACAAACAGAGAAATGTGTGAATGTTGGTGTACGTCAGTGACGTGTGGTGAGGTTTGTGACTCGTCTGGAGTCTTAATCATTAGTTATTATTAATCTCTGTCTCTCTTCCACAGTGTGTCTTTTGTCCTCTCTCTCTCCCCTCAGCCCCA
>JAVDPK010002491.1:52016-70677 GCA_034780415.1 Cichlasoma orientale | reverse complement strand
TGCCATGGGAGACCCTACCAGGGGGACAAGCCCCCAGACAACATAGCTCCTGGGATCACTGAGACACACAAACCCCTTCACCACGATAAGGTGGCGATTCACGGAGGAGCAAATATTGCACAATTCAAAAAAAAAAAAAGAGTATATAAATAATGTGTATAAATATGAAGGTAATTGAATGTCTTGCTACTTCTGAATTCTATATACATGTAAATTATATATATTATATGTAATGACTGGGCTCAGCAAACCTCATGGTGCCTTCCAGAAAATGGGAAATTAGAAGACTATCAATAAAATGGTGTCTTGCCTACTATGTGAATTTTGTAAATTTAAGGTTTTCATTTCAATATTCAGTTTTTGAAGGTTTGTTTTTTTGCTGTTGCAACTGACAATTTCCCCTGAGGAGAGTCCATGCTCTCACTATCTTGATGCTATCTTGAAGTTTTCATGAACACAGGGATATTATAACTGGTCTTCTATCAAGTGGAAATGACTTCTACATACTTTTAAATTGCACTTTATTATAAATTCAACATGAAGTCACAAAGTTTGCAGAGGTCTTAACACCAGTTTTAATAATATACTCTGGGTTGCATACTTTTAAAAATAGGATTTTAACAGTAATGTAAAAATCAGACAAATGTTCTGTGATTAATAACAGCAAAGAAGAAAACATAACAATGGCATTCAGTGAGAAGGTTCTACAGACAATCAAAGAGGGTTGGGGTTGCTGGTCTGACAGCAAAAGTTTCACTGTAGTGCAAATTACGGCTGCTCAATTATGGAAAAAAATCATAATCACAATCATTTTGGTCAATATTGAAATCACAATTATTTAACATGTTTACTCATTGACTTTGTAAACAAACTGCATTTATTGAACATGAATACCTTGAAATCTAGTGCACTTCTACAATCTCTTCAAAATAAATACTAAATTGAAAATAAAATATAGAATATATAAATAAAATAAAAATACAAATAAAATATAAAAATCTATAAATAAATTGCAATATAAATGAATACATTATAAATTAAACACAAATAATAAATAAATAAATAGATAAATAACTAGAACGGTAATGCCAGTTATCACGACTAATAATACTAGGAAGAAATAGGACCAAGTTGGACCAAATACATTTGCTCACATTTTAATGACTGCCACAACATATTAACAGATCCTGTACATGTATTCAGAATGTTTGGTATTAACATTTGCTGGTGAAAGGCCAAACCCGCCCACTCAAATCTCCCAAAGCTCTGGTGGAAAAGATGTGGACGGGGTGCGAGGAGTGCAGGTAGGCAAGAGAGCTGGTGATAGCTGTGGAGTGGCTACTCTTGCTTCTCTTCTTTTTTTAATCATAATGCTGTTTTTGTTTTTTCCTTGCCTTTTCCATGTTGTAGGTTGAAAAAGTTTGAAGTTCCATTAACTGGCTGTTGGATACGCAGGTGAGTCCGGATCACACAGGTGTAGGCAGAGCTCATTAGCCAGGGGTCCTTTTAAAGGTCGTCCAAGGTTGAGCTTTGCAGGGGTGGTTCCCATTGATTCAAGTATGGCAGTGTTGAGGGCAAACCGGAAGTCTAGTAAGTATTCAGTATACTCTGGTCAGCTGGAGTACTGATAGAGACCAGAAAGAGAGCATTTGGCTCCCTGTTAAATCCAGAATAGAATTTTAAATTATTTTTCTCACAAAATGCCTCATTCACTCATTCATACAAGCACTTATTTCTACACATATGTGCTTCTAATGTTCACACTCCAGCGGTAGTGGAGAACTATCTCCAAAAGCCTCAGCAAAAACTTGAAATAATGATTTTCTGTGTAACTTCATCAATCTGTCACATTGTTGTGGAGGATTTCTGCCCACTCTTCTCTACAGCATTGCTTCAGTTCATAGAGATTTGTGAGCATTTACTTATGCACAGCTCTCTTAAGGTTATGCCACAGCATTTTAACGATGTTGGCGTCTGGACTTTGACTGGGCCATTGCAACACGTTGATTTGTTTCTTTTTCAGCCATTCAGTTGTAGGTTTGCTGGTGTGCCTGGGATCATTGTCCTGTTGCATGACTCACTTTCAGCCAAGCTTTTACAGAGAGAGCTGTTACACATTGTCACATTTGACTCTAGAATACTTTGGTATACAGAGAAGTTCATGGTCAGCTTAATGACTGCAATTAATGACATGTAGTTCTTAGCACCTGAATGATACTTAGTCTTTTAACTCCTAGGTGTGTTCAGGCAAATGTCTCCCCGGGGGTCTGAGCACTATTTAAAGGTTCTGGGAAAGACCAAGGAGGAAATTGGGTGGGGGATTTGCTTGTGATGTTTAGGTGATAATATATAAATGGTTATGGTTTTAATTGCCTTTTTGGAAAGTGTGTGAATACTCCTGCCAGATTGCTAGCAAGGTGTGGCTCAGCAGCAGCAGGGTATAAAGGGCTGCTAATTACCCAGTTGGTAGTGATGGTGTGATGAGGCCCCGTGGATGTGTCGAACCTTTCCAGCCAACTGCTTCACCAAAAGCCTGATCACACGAACCCCAGTTTAACAGCTCATTTAGGAGTGCTGACATCTGCTGGACATTTGATGTACAGCATTATTATTGTTTTGCTACATGTTGGCAGGTGGATCTTTTAGCATAATTATGCAATTATTGTGTCAAAATCTCCATTTAAGGTATTGTAAAACCAGATTAAGTAAATCTATGCTGATCGTGGTCTATCTACATATCAATAGATCAGTTTTGGTATATCAATAAAGTATCGTACATTGTGTTGTGTGTGTGGTGTGTTTGTGCATAAACAGTTACAGGAAGTGATTGGGTGGATGTGGCATTATTGATTGATTATTATTATTATTGATGATTATTATTATTGAATTGTATTCACAAGTAAAAAAAATTGACACTGTTGGGGCTCAGGTGATTCCTTCCTCTGGGTATAACTTCCACACACTCTCTTACAGAGGACTGAAGAAGCGGGGGTGCGCGTAAAGTTCTAATGTATACAGCTGAGGATACAGGTGCTTCTGATTATGCCGCTATAATAGTTTATCAGACTCGCCTCAGATCACCCAGAACACTTCCTCTATTTCCCACGTCTTTTTCAGCAACTCCAATCACATAATGAGGCAGTCGGGTTTGGTGTTTGTCACGTGATATTCAGAAAAACGATACGGGCCTTGACACAGGCTTAATTTGGAAACGCCCCTTTTGCTCGGCACGCTTTAGTATCAGATGTAACATCAGTACCAACTGGGATGGGTTTTGTTTGTGCTGCTGGAATAGGTCACATTCGCTTTATAAGGCAGATGAGTTAAGAGTTGTAAATTAAATAAAAATAACAAAACTATATTAAAAATCATGTCTCTGCCTGCAATGATTGAAGCTTTGCTGGTCAATGGTCATTCCTCACATAGCCACACTAGTTAAAAATAAATAACAATAATGAATAAAAAAATTAATTAATTAAAAAAAACATAGAAAAAACTCCACTGAATAGGTTCCAATCCAATCCAACTTTATTTATAAAGTGCTTTAAAATCACACAAAGGGTCCAAAGTGCTGTACAATAAAACAATAAAATACATAAAACAACTCAATAAATACATAGAAATATCTAAGAGATATATGTAGTATATGTGAAGTACACAAACGATTTAAAAACATGGCTCACAGAATCAGCATTTTACTGAGTGTTAAAAGCCAAAGAAAAAAGGTTAGTTTTTAAAAGTGACTTAAAATGCGTGAGTGATGAAGCCTGTTTAATATGCAGTGGCAGATCATTCCAGAGATTTGGTGCTGCCACAGCAAAAGCCCCTCTGAGCTTAAACCTAGTTTTAGGCACCGTCAGAAGCAGCTGGTCTGCCTACCTGAGTGATCGGGTGGGTGTGTAAGAGCGTAGCAGCTCAGAGAGATAAGGTGGGGCAAGTCCATTTAGAGATTTAAAAGCAAATAAATAATTTTAAAAAGGATCCTAAGACGAATGGGCAGCCAGTGGAGTGAGCCTAAAACAGGTGAAATGTGCTCATGTTTGCAGGCACCAGCAGCGATCTGCACCAGTTGAAGCGAGCAATAGCGGACCCGCTAAGCCCCATATAAAGTGCATTACAGTATTCCAGCCGAGTGGTAACAAAGGCGTGGATTACTGTCTGAAAGTCTCGCCTCTGGAGAATTGCCTTTATTTTGGCCAGCTGCCTCAGGTGAAAAAAGCTTGACTCGACTACAGCCTTAATGTGGCTATCGAGCTTCATGTCAGAATCTATTTTTACTCCTAAGTTTGTGATGGTTGGCTTGAGATACTGTGCCAGAGAACCCAGATCTACCAAAGGGGTAGATCTGGGTAATTCTTATCAAAATCCATCACCTCTGTTTTTTTCTCATTGGCTCTAAATTTCCTAAGTTTCAACCATGCCTTAATATCATCTAAACATTTAAGTAATTGTGCCACTGAGTAGGAGTCCTTCCTTTTAAGAGGCACATATATCTGGCTGTCATCTGCATAGCAGTGGAAAGAGATACCATGTTGTTTCAGTATGGGGCCCTGCGGTAGTAGATAACGAGAGAAAAGGAGCGAGCCTAGAACTGGGCCCTGTGGTACCCCACACACAAGTGGAGCAGTGGAGGACACAGAGTCACCAAGACCAACACAGAAAACGCTTCCGTGTCAAGTAAGACTGAAACCAACTCAGAGTTGTGCCCCTGATTCCCACCCACTGCTCCAGACAATAGATTAAGATTTTATGGTCCACTGTATCAAAGGCAGCAGTTAAATCTAAAAGAACAAGAACAACACAATCACCTGAGTCAGCAGGTAAAACAATGTAATTAAAAACTCTTAAAAGTGCTGATTTAGTGCTGTGCAGGGGTTTGAAACCAGATTGGAAAACTTCAAGAATATTGTGCTCATTTAAAAAGGTCATTAGCTGACTGTAAACTACCTTCTCGAGGATTTTTGATAAAAAAAAAAAAGAAGAAAAAAAGGCAGATTAGAAATCAGCCTAAAGTTAGCCAAAACTGTGGGATCCAGACCAGGCTTTTTTTTTTTTTTTTATTAGAGGTCGCACAAAGCATGTTTAAAATTTACAGGGACCACACCTGAGCACACGCTGCTGTTTATAATATTGAGCACAGCTGGCCCAATAGTGGGACTTTTTTTTTAAAAAAAGACAAGGAGGGATAACATACTTTGGAGAACCTGAAGGCTTCAAATGGCCAGCAGTCTCCTGTAGAAATTCCAATGTTACAGGCTTAAAAGTGTCAAAAACAGCAGAGCAGGAGACGGAGACTTTTGTAGTGGTGACCTTATTGATAAAGAACTGCAAAAATCTTTCACAGACATCAGAAGACGCTTTGATACAGTCAGACTGTGGTGGATTTAGAACACTACTGATGGTTTTAAACAACACATGAGGCTTGTGACAATTTGAGACAACAATAGTTGACAAATATTTGGTCCTAGCCTCTTTCATAATTGACTGATAGTGATGCCAGCAGTCTCTTTTTGAAAGGACAGCTGCAATCGGTCTTTTCTCCACTTCCACTCAGCTCTGCGGCACTTACTGAGGGGGTCGTGTCATTCAGAGTAATCTAATTGTAGGGTCTTTACCTTACAATATAAAGCACCTCGAGGCGACTGTTTGTTGTGATTTGGCCCAATATTAATAAAATTGAATTGAATTGAACTGAATTGAATTCAGCCAAGGCTCATGTTTAGCTTTGGGCTGCCTAATATTTAATGGAGCCACAGTGTCAGTAGTGTTTTGATAGGTGTTATGAAGCCATAAACTCATCTCCTCTATATCATCCCCTACATACTCAGGAATGACACAGTTCTGTATGAAAACTGCGGAGAACTAAGTAGCCATGGAAGGGTTCATAATCCAGCATCTGTGAGCAGCAGACCGAGATTTGGCTACAGTACAGCCCAGAGAGATCTCAAACAGAACAGGCATGTGGTCAGAAAACACTGCCTCACAGATCTCCAGGTTAAGAACAGGCAGTCCATAGGTTAAAACAAGGTCTAGTGTGTGTCCACGTTCCTGAGTGGCACCAGACACAGAGTGCACCAGGTTAAATGAGTCAATGAGAGTTAAAAGGTCCTTTGCAATAGAGTGGTCAGGACAACACACATGGACATTAAAATCTCCAACAATAAGGGCAGGGCGCACAGACCAGGGCGCACAGCACTGTGTGAGAGCGACATGGAAATGTCTGACACATTTTCTGACAACCTCCATGTAATCTATCCTTCAGTGTAAGGCACATTTTTCAACAAGCACTGTTCTGAGAATATATATATATATATATATATATATATATATATATATATAGAAATTTTTTACCATGTCCTTTGTGGGGTTCCGTAAAGCATATCCTTTTTACTGTCTCTTAAATTTAAAGGTTTGCTCTCATTTATTACAAGTGTTGTGCAATTTACATACAATCTGCATACAATCTGAATATTGGTCCACCTCTATTTCTCTCCATAAGGAACCTCCAGGTAAAATGGACATAATGTTGCATGAAATAAGCCTCTAAGACAAGAAAACAAGTTCAAATCTGAAAAACTGAAACAATTGATGCAAAAATAAAAGAAGAATAAAATATAAAAGGCACCAAAAAAAATCCTTTGGATATCAGAGTCAATTAAAAAAAAAAAACTACCATGCTACAAAAAGTGATCATCAGTGTAAGTGATGACATTCAGTCATGATATTAATTAGTTTTAATGAATGATAATTTAAAATAAGATGAGAAAAGCAATACTGGAATATGTTTAAATGACAAGACTAAAGCCCGCATCTTTCTATTTAGTATTTAGTTTTCTTTATTTGTAATTTACTTTTTAATTAATTAATTAAATTCTATTGCAGCACGGTGGCACAGTGGTTAGCACTGTTGCCTCTGGGTTCGAATCCACCTTGGAACCATTTTTGTGTGGGTTTTCTCTGGGTACTCCTCCCACAGTTAGTGAGTGTGAATGGTTGTCTGACTCTCTGTGTTAGGCCTGTGACCTATACAGAGTGTACCCTGCCTCTCGCCCTAGGACCTTAGCCCCCCCCCCCCCCCACACACACACACACACACACAGCCCTGAAAAGAATAAGTGGAAGAGGATTTTGTGGCTTATGGCACTTTGGAAAACTATAAATGATGACAAAAAGGCAATAATAATGATAATAATAATAAATTATTATTATTACAAGTCATAACATTTATGTTAAAGACATGTTTAAATTTCTTGGACCTTAATTTGTTCATACACATGGTCAAAGGCACTTTTAAATTTTTGTAAAGTACACACAAATTCAGGAATGAAAATATTGATAAATCACAGTTTAATGTTCATCTGCACAATGTACACACACATTTGTATGTAAATTGTTGGTAAATGAGGGGCAATGTGCTTTAGAGTGGGGAGAGCCATGAGTGTGACAGTAGGTCAGCATTAATAATACCACAACCCTTAAAGTAAAGCAGCTCAGCAGAATTCAGTTATTTTTAACTTGAAAAGATGAAACTTAATCTCTCGTTGTATATTGTATTCACTATATGTCCTGACATAAAACAAATAATTGCTTCGGAATAAAGCGTAATCAGATGTGAAATGATCAGGATGGATGGATGCAAGTTTGCATGGGTGTAAAATTTAACTAGGCCATCTGGGAGAGGAGAGAATCAGGGCTGGCCAAGACAGAAGAAAGCCCTGCACTCCAATTCTGGACTCCAAGTCTCCAAGGCCAGCATCTGTGGAACTTAGAAATATGGCGTTTTCCCTCCATTGATACAGTGATCCTGGACACTGAAATCCAAGATGGAACTGACACTCAATAGCAGGCAGTGTGCTTTATTTTGGCAGGTGCCAAAGAGAAGACTCATTGATTATCTGCAATAAGAGACACAATGTTACTTAAATTAGGTCTTCAAAGCCTGCATCTTATGTGACAATCTTTTTTGTGCTGCTTGCTTGATGGCGTGCCTTGGAGGAAAGAGAAAAGGGGGAGAGATAGTGAAAGAGATAGAGAGTGACAGACAAGGTCTCTAATATAATGGCTTGTTTCGACTAGAGGTGCAAAGGCCACGAGGCATTCAGAATCATCTAGAATCATCTGAATTGAACACAATTGCAATGACCTCAATAAATGCTCAAAATGAAAGGTCTACAGTGGCTTTGAAAGATTATATAAGTCAATTGTGGAATACACTTCTTTGGTTTTTTTCGTACAGGGAACAGATTTCTTTACCGCCTCACAGTGTTGTAGCCCATGCAGAACTGTGTAATCCTGTTAGATACCACAGGAGTCTGTCATTTGAAGAAACAGGTTTTTATATTTTAGGTTAAGGGGTGGATGTATGCACCCTCCTTGCTGGATTACTAATTGATCTTGTTTTACATTGCAAATGAGTCATTCATATTAGTGTTGGCTCTCACTCAAAAGGAGGGTGCAGTAGTCTTATCCAGCCACTGCAGGAATTGATTAGCATTGCACAGAGAGTGAGTCTTGGCAGCCTCAGACATAACCATGCAAATGTGAATGAATAGCTAATGTATCATGGGGAGGATGTTTGTTTGTCTCATGTTGAGGATTTCCAAGGGGAATGCATTTCCAGGACGGCAAACACTGATGGTCCTCATCTCTTCTATTCCAGGAAGAAAAAATACACCTCTCAAGCAGTGTGTGGCAGTGCAATACAAATGAAAAATGCATGGTGTTTCAGTGTCTGAGCTGATAGTTTGTGCCACAACTCATTCAGCCTGTGAGCCAGTCATGTGTGTGACATCAGCCTCCACAAATATGAAGAAAGACAGAAGAGGTTTTTTTTTCGTTTTCATTTGCTTTTGCTGGATCATTATGACAATGCCGGCGGGCCTCCAGGCACCCATCACAGAGACTGCTTGTCGTTTCAGTGGAACAGGACATGCTGTGGCATTGTGCCACTTTGTGTCTGAATGCTCACAAGCTGCCGTCACTATTCATAGTGAGCCAGCAGGGTCTCTAGGGCAGGGGATCTCACAGGTCATGTGACACGTAAGTAAAAGCCAGCATATCGTATTGGATCATGAGCCTGTTTAAAGTTCAAGGTTCTAAGAGGCTGTTGAGACTCTTTGACCCATCGTCCATGTTGAAAGTGGTCACATTCAATTGCATTGCTCCAGGGTGTAGTTTGGTCATAAGTGAGGTGTAATTGAGAATTAATGATAATTTAAGATTCTATGGCTCATGGATTAGTGTTTGTGTTTACCATTGCCAGCACAGAAATCATCAAATTACAGGATGAGCCTAACAATTTCAATGACATGCTGAATTTCATATTCAATATCACATGTAAGAAAATAGACACAAATTTCATGCTGAGAATCATTTTTAACCCAGCATTATTTGACCAAGACCTTGTTGTAATGTCAAGAATCTTTGTCAGTCATTAAGTGTTTCCCTAAATAATCAGTGGGGTTGAAGTCAGGTGACTATTGAGGAAAGTCCATTAACATTCAGCACTCCGTGGATTTATTTGGTTTTCCAGTAATTCTTCAAAGATTCGAGGTATGTTTTGGGTTATCATCTCAAAGCTGCAAACTAGAGAGTGAAGCCTCTGAAGGATAATAGAAGTCTTACACTTTCCTTGGTCAGTAAAGAATTGATTTTTTGCAAACCGTGTGTAGAGGCACTACTCATTATCTGAGACCTTAAATAGACATCATTCTGTTGGAAGGACATTTACTGATTTGATGCATGTGTTTTTTTGTTTTTTTTTGTGGTAAACTGTTTCTCTTAAGAAGAAGTTGCTTTTTTGCCACTCAGTGAGCAAAGCTTGATATATTGATCTTCTGATGATGTTCTTATTTTGTGTCTGCCTGATCGTGCTTTGGAAACAACTGATCTAGTTTCTGCAAAGTGTTTTGAAGGTCCATGCACTGCTTCTTTGAGGACCCTCAAACTCCCAGGCCTCTTGTAGGACAAAGACTGCCCATATGGTGAGCTGGGATATATATATACACATATATACACATACACACATATATATATACACACACACCCACAGTAGCTGTCCATACCTGACGCCTTAGAAACTGCCAAGCAAAAACTCACAGCCTTGGCTAACTGCTTGAAGAGGTATACCAGAGAGATAGAAGACAGGAGAAAAAAAACAGATGTTCTCCACTGAACCATCTAAGTGCCCTCTCAGTGGCAGGGGAATAGTATGCGAACAGCACCCCCACCAAGGTGAAAGATGCAACACACAACACCAGTGCTCAGTGGGTAGTGGAGCTAAGAGCAGACCACAGCAACCTCCCTGAACAGGCTCCAGTAACCATCACAGTGGCAGAGAGCCAAGACAGAGTCTCAAATGTGAAGAGTTAGACACAGCACCAGGCCCTGACACGATTCACACCTACTGGTTAAAGAAGCTAACTGCACTCGATGAGCACCTGGCATCACAAATGAACCAGCTGATAGGGATGCTGATGATAGGATACACCCTGAATGGTTAACTCACAGGTGTCATACGAGATAATTTCAGATGGCTATTATTAATGGCTCGCCACCTCTCATACTACAAATCCCACTTTGCACTGCAACAGCTGCTGTGCAGGTTGAGACCTGTGCACTAACCCGTTTTCCCATGTTGCCAATGACACATTGATCAGTGATCAGCAGATAAAAACATCGGTCAGCGCTTCTTACAGTGACATTAAAGCTAGCCTGACCCCCAAAATAGCCAAATGAAAAGTGGACTTAGAAAACATGGATTTTCAAAACAGGTGGAAAGCAGAGGAGCTGTTTGCTGACATCAGATGTAAACCTGTGTGTCTGTACAGGCAGAGAGAGAGAGAGATCTGTACAGGTGAGCTGACAGTGCATCGTTGCACCACACACCAGGAAAAACTGCGCACCAAGTCCTGAAGATTGAACGTGTCATAAGCACCGTAACACGGACAGTGAATGGTTCAGTCTTTGCTGGGGGAAATACCTTCTGAATCGTTGACGTGCCTTATCACACAGGTGCAATGAGTTGGCTGAGGAAATTTGTCAGTTCATGGAAGGTAAAGGAAAAGACTCAACAGGGCTCCAGGGTGAAAAGTGGCTGTGATTACGGACATGTATGACGCAGTGAAAGCTTTTCAAGTCAAGCTGCACCTGAAGGCACAGAAGCAACTTTCCATATTACCAACAACTTACAGAGCATGCCTCCAACGCTGCTTCCAGCTGCGCTTTTTGCTGATACACTGGACACACTGCGCACTGAGTTTACGCGGCGCTTTGCCGACTTTGGAGAACAGAAATTTAGTGCTCAGAAGTCCATTTGCAGTAGACATGGAGAAAGCTCCGGCAAACATGCAGGTGGGACTGACAGAACTTCAGTGTAACGGCACACTAGGGGCAAAGCTCTGTGGGGACCGCACAGCTCACCCAATTCATTCCTGACACGATGCCTCAACTCCGCCTACGCCGCTCTAATGCTCTGCATGTTTGGTAATACATAACTGTGCGCGCAACTTTTCTCTGTGATGAAGATGAACAAAACCACTCAAAGATGTCGCCTTGCAGATGCACATCTCCATTCCATCCTGATAGCTTCAACAGCTCAGTGTCATGGGCCTGGGCCTTTTGCCCAGTGTTATGTTTTTGTTATTGAAGTCCGGTTGTTGTTTTCTCTAGTTGGGTTTCTAAGTTTGTTTGCAGTTTAGGTTCTTAGTTTGTTAGAGTTTTCTGTTATAATTATTTCTATTTAGTTCCTGTTTCCCTTGTTCTTGTCTTCCCCGTGTTCTTGTGTTCAGGTGTCTGTGTTATCCCTCCTGTGTCTAGTCTTCTGTGTTTGTGTTTCAGGTGTCTGTGTCTTCCCCGTTTAGTTGCTTCCTGGTCCGGTTCAAGTGTCTGTTTTGGTATTTCCTCTGTGTTCCTGCTGTCCCGTGTTATGTCAAGTCTACGTTTGTATCATGTTTGGTTACTTCCTGTTTTATTGTGACAGTCCTTTTGTACTCTGCACTTTGTATTTAGTTTTGCTTCCCCGTGTCTCGTCTCTGTAATTATGTTCAGCTGTGCTCATCGCCTGTTCCCTGATTGTCCCTCTGTGTATATATTGTCTGCATTTCCCCCTTGTTCCTTGTCGTGTCCTCGTCATTGTAGCTGTTGTCGTTGTTATTGTTGAGTCTCCTGCTGTGTGCCTTTAGTTCATGTTACGAGTTCTTAGTTTGTGCTGCTGGCTCCTGACCAACCCTGCCTTATGTTGCTGCTTGCTCTCTCTTGCCCCTGAGTCCAGCACTGGGGTCTTCTTCTGCCTTTCCTGCCACAGCAGTACATGACACTCAGAGCCCAACCCCAAACATAAAGGAACTTGCAGCAAGAAAAAATGCCACACATCTGGCTCAGAAAATAGACTGAAAGAAAAATAAAAATTGTTTGCTCGTATCAGTTATTTTCTGAAGAATTTGCAAATTTCCATCAGCTAAAAATAGTTCTATCTTGCCTGATGTTATTTTTGAAGAAAAATATCATTTTATTTTTGATTTAATTTGCTGAGGAAAAAGTTGTTGTATTCTGGCTATTCAAATTCATATTGTGAATTAGATATTAATCAACCTAAGATGAACAAACACATGGCTCAATACATGAGCAGGGCCCAGAAAGGAATTGGCAGTAACACTAGAGGAGCAAAACACCAGCTACTGGTAGACAGAGTGGTCACTCAAGAATATTAAAACCAGACTGACCAACCTGTGCACCACTTGGATTGACTGCAAGAAAGCCTATGACTCAATGCCTCACACATGGAATGC
This sequence comes from Cichlasoma orientale, assembly GCA_034780415.1. NCBI lineage: Eukaryota > Metazoa > Chordata > Actinopteri > Cichliformes > Cichlidae > Cichlasoma > Cichlasoma orientale. The sequence continues at coordinate 57,889 of JAVDPK010002491.1, read as the reverse complement.
TTGGAGTAGGACCCAAAGAGTCTTCATCAGGAGTTCAGCTGGGATGGGGAAACAACACTAGAGGCCAACTTCAAGCCAATTGCACAAGTCACCATCAAGTGTGGGATTTACCAAGGAGATGCTCTGCCCCCTCTGCTGAACCCCCTCAGCCAGATCAGTAATAAGACTGGCTAAGGGTTTCGACTATGAATGGAGCAAACATCCTGTACGTGGATGACATCAACCCTCCTGGTATAATAAGCTGGCCAAAGGAGGAGATAGAAGACACTGACATCAAGACAAGAAAGCTCCTTACCATGCATAGACCGTTTCACTCCAAATCCAGCACCCTGAGACTGTGCATTAATGGAAGGAAGGAGGCTGAGGCAGAGCGTCAGAACCACTAACCAGGATGAAACAATTAAGACCCATGGGTACATCAGAAAGATAGCCACAACTGATCATGTGCTTAGTGAATACCTCAGGCAGCAGAAACCCAAGAAAGAAGAGGAGCAAGAACAGGAACCATCATGGAAAGACAGGCCCCTGTATGGCATCTACCACCGGCAGACAGAAGAAGTAAATGATATCAAAAAATCCTACCAAGGGCTGGACAATGTTGGGCTGAAAAACAGCAAAGAGGCACTACTCATGGCAGCACAGGAACAAGCTGTAAGCATGAGATCAATACAGGCTGGGGTCTCCAACACCAGGCAATACATCAGACCAGTCTTTTTAAGTTAACAATTATGAGCATGTCATAGCTTTTCTTTTCTTTCTTTTTTTATACTCATGGAGCTACTGAATGGGCATAGTACCTTTTAGAAAAAGGTGCAAAAAACAGGAACTTTTTGTGCTTGGTAGTGCTAATACTTACAACATTAATATTTACATATTAAAGGCTCATATAGGCCAAGGTGCAAGGAGTGAACTAATAGTGGAATTACTCTGTGCTGCCACCAAATTCCTGTCAGGACTCACCTGCAGTTCCTCCCGTTCCATTTTACGGAGTTATCCACATCCTATATGGACAAGAAGTAATTATAGGACTAAGTAACAGAGTCGGAATAGTACATCTACTGGCAAAATATGAATTGGACTGAATACTGTGTACATTCTCTAATAAAAAGTTCTTGTTATTGGTGTATGGTTGTTGACTGATAGTCCCTACTACAGCTAATACAACAAAGGTGCCTGCAAGCTATACTTTAGCAGTAATTTACTGTTGGGTAGTTTACCTTATTATTTTAATGCTTTTTGAAGTCCATACTGTGATTTCATGTCACATCAGGAACCAAACAAACAGCTCTTTCCCAAGACCTGTTTTTAGCAGAAGATTGAGACAGACTGATGATGACTGCTGGGGCTCTGCATCTTCCTTTCATACATGAATCTGAATGATGCCAGAGCCTCTACATTCATATCAGGAACACCTCACAAGCTGCTGATGTTTGGTGATTGAATTATGTGTTGTATGTGAACTCCTTTTGGCATTGTTACAATCCTGAACCTCATAGTGTGATGTGTATTGCAGTGCAAGTGTCCTTGTTTCTCTGGTCCACTTAGTATTTGGCAGGAAAATGTCTGGCTTGAACATCATGCTCGCAGTAATAAGCATATTTTGTGACAGTTTTTGTGATTTACAGACACAGGTTCCTATTTTCTGCTCTTTCTCTCACAAATGGGTTACCTTGGCTGAGGAAATAAAATTTCATTTAAAAAATCATGAACATCATCAATCATCTGGCTTTCGGGACAGCTGTACTTCAGTTGCATGGACTCCACGACTTTTTTCAAACTTAATAACCTATGCTATCCCAGCAAGATCTGACAATGTTCCAAAGGGCTCTTTATCATGTCAGTAATGTGTTAATTTTTCTCTCCTAAAGTAAAACCTTACTTTAGCTATTTTTTGATGCTAAAAGTGTACGCTCAGTTTGAGTAGAATCATTTGTTGCATTTAGTTCTAATTTCATGTTTCCACTATAATAATGCTATTAGTCACTGTTGTTCTGTCATAAACCCAAGCCCCCAGACAACATAGCTCCTGGGATCAGTGGGACACACAAACCCCTCCATCACGATAAGGTGGCGATTCACCGACTCATTAAACAATATTTTATTTACAATAGAACTGTCATGTGTTGAGTTGAAAATGTGAACCCAAAATGCAGACTCGTGGCATAGAATTAAAGAACAAAAACAAAGCTTTGTTAAGGCAAAGCCGGAAGTCCAAAAGCAGTCCAAAAGAAAAAGTCAATAAAGCCAAACTGGAGCATCATGAGGGAAAAGAGTAGAACACAAAGAAGAACTGAGGGTTTACAAAGGCTATAAATAAGCACAAGCTAAACACCTGTGTGATAGCTAAACTAAAACAAAGAAGGTCTGAGAATATAAACATAAAGAAACCAAAACGAATAAGACCAGAACTCTGTGGTCTCCTTCTTTTCTTTCTGTCTGGCAGCTCCATATTCAACAGCCTTTGCTAAGCATAGCCCCCATTCTTCCTTTGCACATGTCCAAACCATCTGACCCTTGACTCTAACTTTGTCTCCAGACAGCTCAACCTGAGCTGGCCCTGCGATGCACTCATTTCTAATCTTGTCCGTCCTGGTCACTCCAAATAAAAATCTTACCATCTTCAGCGCTGTCACCTCCAGCTCAGCCTCCTGGCTCTTTGTCAGTGCCACCATCTTTACATCATACCAGGTCTCACTACCATTCACTCTTGGTGCTGTCTTTCTGTCACAAATCACCCCGACACTCGTCTCCACCCACTTCACCCTGCCTGCACTCTCTTTTTATTCACCTCTCTTGTGCAGTGTCATTGCTTTGAATGGCTGACCCTAGATATTTAAAATCATCCACCTTCACTACGTCTACTCCTTGCAGCGTCACTGTTACACCTGTCTCCTTCTCATTCACACATATGTATTGTGTCTCATTACTACTGATTCCATTCCTCCTCTACCTGCTCCCCACTCTCACTACCGATTACAATGTCATTTAAAACATCATAGTCCACGGAGACTCCTGGCTGACCTCATCTGTCAACCTGTCCATCACCATAGAAAGTAAGAAGGGACACTATGCTTTTTCCTGAATATTGTCGTCATGTTTGATGTGCGTATGGTGCAGGAACAGGTGAAAGTTGTGAAAGAGAACCAGCGACATCGATAGTGAGCTTTGAAAATTCAGAGATGTGTGATATTGAGCGTGTTTGGAGTGTAAAGCTAATGTGCAGCATACTGTGTTTAGTGTTTTGTGTAGTCATGGATGAGGCAGATGCTGGCCAAAAAAAGTCACCAAACGCAGACTCAAATGTAACCACTGTCTCCAGGTGTACAGCAGGAGGAGTGGCACACCTGGAAGTGTCCCCTCTGTCTTGTGGTAGACAGGAAATGTTTTTTGGAGTGGCACAAATAATTTGTGTGGCATCTTATTGTGACACCTGATTGTTTTGTAAACACATGAAGCATCGCCGGCATTTTAATTCAAATAGTTGTATGTAACTTTGTTTTTTTGCTAAATTTGTACATACGTTTTTGAAATTATGAAATTATTTTGAAAAATCTAACTTTTTTTCTACTTGCATTTTATGTTTTTTGTTTGGTTTTGTGAGGTTGTGCTGAAAAGAAAAGAAGACCAAACAAGACAAAGTAAACATTTTTAAGGTGAAATATGACAGTAAAATCAAAAGTAGTCAAAAATGGCCAGAGGGTTAATCTCCAGTCATCCTACAGACTACCATGTGATGCTGCCTAGCTACATTCTTTCAACACCACCCTGCATTCTGTTATTTTTTCAGACTGTACCTTCTGCATAAGATATAATCCACCTGTGTGCACCTTCCTCTGCTCTTATACGTCCCTCTGTGTTCCTGCCTCTTCTTCTCTTCACCACAGGCATTTCCACCCTTTTTGCAAAATCCATCTGTCCTTTCACATTTCGCTCCTTAACACGATACCTACCCAACACCTCCTTGTCACCTCCGTTCCCCTTCACCTACATGTCCCTTGAAGTCTGCTCCAATCACCAATCTCTCCCCACTGAAGACTCTCTACCACTTCATCCAACATCCGACTCCAGAATTCCTCTTTCTCATCCCTTCAATTTCCAACTTCAAACTGATGATCCTGTCTGTCACTCTCTTCACCTCCACAACACTATTCACATGCTCTACCTTTAAGATTACCCCTCCTCCATTTCTCTTCTGATCTACACCATGGTGGAAAAGTTTAAACCCACTTCCAGTGCTGCAGGTCTTGCTTCCCTTCCACCTGGTCTCCTGCACACACAATATATCTACCTTTCTTCTCTCCATCATGTCAGCCAGTTCTCTCACTTTACCTTTACTTTTCTCTTGTTCTTTACCAGTCATAGTCCCTACATTTAAAGTCACAGCTCTCACCTCCACACTCCTGCCTTTCCTTCTCCCTCACTGCGTCCTAACACGACTTCCCTCTCTCCTCTTCCTTTGTCTTCTGCTTCCACCGGCACCCTGTAGGCCAGCAGCGCTGGAGGCTGTTGTTGTTAATCTGGACCCTGGCTGATCTGGTATGGAAATCCTTTTCTTGATGATCCATGCTGGATGTCCTTCCTGACACAACCCTCCCTACTAGGATTTGCATTAGAAGTACACTGGCTTTTTTCTATACAGTATTTTCTATACAAATACGCTAAGCTAAACTAACCAGATCTATATTTAAAACACAAAGATTTATTCTTAGTAGAGCAAACAGTGTAATAAAACAATGTAAAAATATAATGTAATTAAAAGTAATTTATTTCTTATTCTTGTTATTCTTATAAATTGTCAAACTGTTGATTTGAGATGCTAAAAGAAAAACATTTAATGAAAATTGTTCATATTTAAGGTCTTGCTGCACCACACATCAAATGTTGGAAAACAAGCGGTGCTGCTGCACAGCTGCAACACATTAATCAAGGAATAAAAATCTTTTGTCTTTTTGATCTGACCCCAACTGTTTAATGTACAGATCCTGATACTCTTCACAATGTCCAGTCTGGATAACTATGCAAGTACTTTTTTCTTACACACTAACGTGACTGACCTCTGAATCAGCACTACTGAAAAGTGCTTGTAAACACACTATCGCTCCTCTCTAATCCTGCGTTTAAGCAGATTTCAGTGGAGGACTTTATATTTGTTATTTAATCTCACAGTCTGTCTTTTATTTGCTCCAGTAAACACCACGCTCCCCTGTGACTTGTAATCTCAAAAACAGAGTAGTGAAGGCATGCATTTCACTGCAGCTACAGGTGTGCAATGTCGAAAGTTGATTTAGGCACCTTATGAGCTGTGAAAACAATAGCCCCAAAATGTCACAAGTAATCCAACGAAGTGATGCCTTCTCATGCCTGGCTGCCTAGGGGCTCTGTCACCACCAATGGATTCCAACATTAAACACGAGTATGCTGAATCTGAAATTAGCCTACAGATGGAAATACTAAGCACTTGAAGCATAAATCCTCAAGTCTGATAAACTGTAATTCATATATTTTTTTTATATCTTTATCTTTATTTTTATATTTATTTTCATGTTTGTGATGTGAAAACTCAACCACTCTTCCTGCAGTCCTATCATTTGTTTCCATCTTTTCAATTTTTCCATCCAACATATGACTTAAGCACATATTATCTTGTGGCTTATCAAGCAGTCTACAGTCCTGTCTCTAATCTTGCAGCTGTGATATGGTGACAGAATTAAACTCATTTAAGTGCCACAGGATGTGCACATACAAATGGAGGGATGTCTCCAACAGGCCCTCTTTTAACCCTCATAGGGTCCTCGTTTTTTTTGTTACACAAGGAGTCCTGCTGGGTCTGGTGGACCCATTGCATTTTGGGGCTTTTAATTTAGCCTAATCAA
>JAVDPK010002491.1:0-16606 GCA_034780415.1 Cichlasoma orientale | reverse complement strand
ACGCCCTTACGCCGGGCTGAGGATTTCACCGCTTCATTTTCGGAACTCTGCTGTCACTGCATTTAGCAAACAGGAGCGCACTCCGCCCCGGCTAGGATGCTGCTATTATCGCCGCTTGCGCCTGTATCATTTCATCGCAATTTGCAATCTACCACAGAGCATAGACAGGTGCACCCGTGATCTCGCTACGGTCCTGAGCGCGCTTGATTTGGAAAACGACACTGAGTGGATCGTTGACGAGTTTTTTTTTGCTCTGTGCTGTGAGTGTGCATGTGTTGTGCTCGCTACGCAGAGAATGTCAGCTATTTTTTTTTCTTTACCTCAGCTGTAGCCACCAGAAAGGATTGCTGTAGCCAGTTTTCCTTGCATCAGAGCCACAGGTGGTGAATTTCCCCTTAAAGTGGAAGATTTTGGCATTCCTCATTGCCTATTTGGTCTCATTCCTACATTGCCTGAAGGCAAGCCAGTCAACAGGAGAGACTGAGAGGAATGGGCTTTTGGCCATGGCATGTTTATCGATAATCAGACTGAATGTATTTTTGAAAAAAGACCAGGCATTATCCAAGGAGTGGATAGAATTCATTGTGTCCCAAGGCACTGCCAAGATCTAGAAGAAAGGCCTGAACGCTTGGTCACAATCACTGGTGGTTGTTTAAAAGAGCAGCCAGAGTGTATACATGCAATAGCACAATGATCACTCATTTGGCTGAAAACTCTTAGTGAGAATGAGATATATTAGTGTGGAGGATCAGGGAGATTTGGGGTTGGGTCTGGTAGGCTCAGATATAATTTCGGAGAGGTTTAGAGCAACAAATTGCTGCAAAAATGTCTGGGGTGAGTTGATCATGTCCCAGTTTAGATCATCAAGAACAAGTTCAAAACAGTGAAGGCATTTTTCACAATTAGATGGGAATGCTCTTCTTGGAAGGATATAAAAATAAGCCTTCCGTGGCCAACTGTTACGCATAAAAACACACTAAAAACATAATTAGAAGCACACTGATAAGCAGACAAAAGACTGAGCACTTTCACTCACTTTCACTCACCTTTTTCCTGATGCTTAGTTTGATCTTCAGTAGGCTGTCTTAATCATGTCTACATGCCTAAATGCTTTGAATTCCTGACCAGTGATTGGCGGATTAGAGACTTACATTAACGAGCAGTTGAACGGGTGTACCTAATAAAGTGGCTGCTGAATGTATGTAGCATAACTTTACTGGACTTATACTTTAGTTGGTGCTGTGTTCTCAGATTGTATATATTTTGTTTGTGTTCTGATACATATATTTTCATGAGTATCATTTTGCTTTTCTCCATTTCAGCAATTTTGGAATGTTTAAAAAAAATCCTTCACATTTATTTTTTGGGTCTGAATACTTTTTATTCTGCATTAGGCCTGCATTGCAGAACTCTTTCCAAAGTTTATAAGGTTTTGATAAATTGATGTTATTATGATTTTACAAGTAAAAACAATCTGTCACAAGTCTTAAAATGGTGGTGAACGGTTTTTGTTCATTGATCAGAGTTGAAGTTAAAAAGGGTTTGATTGTTATAGTGTCTTTTGTACATGTGAGTTTGTTGTGAAAAAGCCTTCACTGTTTTGAAAACTGCATTACGAGTGGTGAGAATGACATTCCTGCTGAGAATTGTGTCAAAACAATGGATAAAAACTGTACTGTTGAATAATGAACACTGAGATTATGAGACATGACTGAGACAAGTGAGGCCTGCAATTCTTTAGATATTTTTCTGGGTTCTTTTTGTGATCTCCTCGGTTCGTCATCAATGCGCTCCTGGAGTAATTTTGGTAGACCGGCCATTCCTGGTTTTCTCCATTTGTGGATAATGGATCTCACTGTGGTTTGCTGACGTTCCAAAGCCTTAGAAATAACTTTGTAACCTTTTCCAGGCTGATAGATGTCAGTGGATTTGTTTCTCTTCTGTTTCTGTAGATTAGCATGATTTGAGGAGTTTTGAGATATTTTATCCTACTGCACTTTGTCAGACATGTTCTATTTAATTGATTTCTTGATTCAACAGGTCTGGCAGTAATCAGGCCTGGGTGTGGCTAGTGAAATTGAATTTAGCTTTCCAAAATATGTGGTTAATCACAGTTAATTCCTGTGATTAACCATGCCAAGCATCCACATTCTCTACACTCTGTGTGAAAAGAAAAACAAAATTGCTTCTACAGAATGTTAATGATGGTAGGAAGTAGCGAGCTCTGTTAGCTGTTATCTCAGGCTTCCTCTGTTACTAGTAAACAGTGAAGCCAAGTTCCTTATTACGGCTGTCTCCTTCCACTGCAAATATGGCAAGCCATGAGGGTCACCTTTGTGTGGGATGTGGGGGTTCTATGCCCTTAGAGGATGGGCATGATAAATGTGTGCTGTGTTTGGGACACCACACAGTAAAAATGGCAGTGTTAATTTAACACCCACAGTGTTAATTTCAACGCCAACATAGTTTCTGTATGTGTCCACACTAGCTGGTGTTAAAATAACATTTGTGAAAGTGTTTAAAGATTGACACCCATTTTTTTTTTTTGTTAAATTAACACCAGACATTAATATTCAACAATACCGGGTGTCACATTAACGTTACAATGGTGTTGGTGTTAAAATATAATGTTAAAAGTAACACCAGTGTAGAGTTAAGGCCTTTACACACCGAACGCGTAAATTTCGTGCATTAAATTTTTTTTTCGGACCCGCCTGTTCTTAATGCAGCCGTTCACATCGACCGCGTCATTTCACAGGACGATTCTGCGGCATTTATTTTTGTCCGATCAAGTTTCACCTGCGAACAAACAGATCTGACCAATCAGAGCGCTACATTAGCAACATGTGAGCTTAACACGCACCGGTGTACTGAATATACAGTGATGTAGGAACAGTAAAATCATACTATGTTACCTCACAGCTACACGCTGCTCCGGGTCACTGGGCTCTCGCATATTATTCTCTGCCTCCTCACGTGATCCCAACTCTGCCAACAAGAACTCAAACTGTCCCACTGATATCATGAAATCCGCACTAGTATCAACTGCGTAGTTGTTTGAACAATGAAAACACTGCAGGGCATTAAGAGGACACTCTCTTTTTACATCAAAAGAATGGACAAGAGTGGGATTTTGTGCCGTGACATTGCAATGTTCTGAATAGAGCTCTTTTTTGCAAAAAATTAGGTCTTGGTCGTCCTCACTGAATACTGACTGAAACTTTGTTTTATCAGTTAAACAAAATCGTCAACAGTAAGTTGCACTGAATGATTCAACCAAGCCGAAAAGGCTATGCAATGCCAAATTATCACCAGTAACCTGAAGAATTGAACCCCTTAACGGTGTGCCAGAAAATGGGAATATCTTCTGTCTTGAGACATTTCAAGTTATTAACAAGAGGCTGCAAGACTGGACCAAAACCGTACTTCTTTAAGTCCTCGGCATGGAAAAGAGAAACTAGATGAATGTTCATCAAAACTGAATTGAGTTTAGCTGGCAAATTTCTTAAAATTAAATAAATACAGCCAAGTTTATGTGAACCCCTTTTGGGAATTATGTCTTTGTATAAATAATAAGCTATGATGATTGTTGTATACTTGATGTGCATGTAACAATTAATGTTATGTATATATAAAAAAAAAAAAGTCAATCAGACCCATGCCCCATTTTGCATGCTGGAGCCGTGACCACCCTCCAAATATTGCATTGGGTGTATATGGAGAGCAAAAGATATAATTTCCTGTAAATGAACGACATTGGTTACAGACATTCTGTACACCATCACGATCAAAAACCCTCCGAGGGCGGCACGGCTCGAGTGTGCCACGGGTCGACATGCGCCGGGTGCGAGGGCCTGATCATCGCCGCTTGCGGCTTTAATTTTTTATTTAGTTTTGGAAAATTGAGACTGATTTACTGTAAGTGAAGCAAAGTAATTCATGTCAAAAATATATCTTCATGAACTTGAAAACACGGTCAGCAGCCTCAGGTGCACTAATTTTCCCCTGTCTTTTCCCCTTCGCGGTTGGAGGCAAGAGATGAACCAGCAGGAGAATAGCTGCCAAGTCACTATCCTATTCTAATGAAATAACACACACCATCTTTAGAGTCACAGCATGCAAATGCATATGTAGAGAAAACTTCTCAACATATCTATCTATTAATACCTACCATAATCACTTGATTCCTCCTGAGTGAACAGAAGGTCATCCAGATGAGCACTCTGTCGAAGGCTTTTGCTGACAGTGATGACTCTTGGTTTGTAGAACGTTGGCCATCTTGCAAGGAACTTCTCCAAAGAGCATGATGACATCCTGCTCAATCTAGCACAGAAAAAAATCACAATCCAATTCAACAGATCAAGCAGTTATTCAAATCTGTCTGAGTTTCTTACCAAGCCTGGTGTATCCAAGAATCTTGGGAAGTGATCCAAGATGAGTGATGACTGGTCCAGATCATGAAGCATATTCTGTCTATGCTTAAATGTTGCCTTCATTTTCTCCTTGACAACTTCCTGATCTGATGAATGTTTCATTATGGACAGTGGTTCTTTGCATCCATCACCAAACAGCTGTTCAGATCTCCCTCAGAGTTCTCGGGCCATCTTGATGAGCAGGCTTACAGCTCCTCTTAAAGTCACTTGCAGTGTTACGCTGAACTGTTTTCAATCAATAGGCCAGGTAGCCCTGTCCACTGAGAGGATCGTAGTAATGCTCCTATCACAAAACAGAACAGACCAGACAAACTGTTTATTACATTCCATTCAAAAGGACAATTACACTAGTACTGCAACATGTGACCACATTGATCAACATTGTCCCAAAAAGAATTAATAAAAATCCAAACAGATTATGACCCAAGAAGAGAAAATTCAGGGTTCCTGCAAATCAATACTCACATAGCCAGAGGGTGAGCCATTATCTTTCAAACTGGGGAAGAGGGTGACAATTCCCAGGGCGTAGGTAATGCAGACATTGACAGGAGGGACTCTCCTAAAAAATCCATCCATTCATCCATCCATCCATTGTCTTCTGCTTATCCAGGGCTGGGTCGCGGGGGCAGCAGCCTAAGCAGTGAAGCCCAGACTTCCCTCTCCCCAGCCACCTCCACCAGCTCATCAGGAGGGACCCCAAGGTGTTCCCAGGCCAGCCGAGAGATATAATCTCTCCAGCGTGTCCTGGGTCTACCCCGGGGCCTCCTCCCAGTGGGACATGCCCGGAACACCTCACCCAAGAGGCAGCCAGGAGGCATCTTAATCAAATACCTGAGCCACCTCAACTGGCTCTTTTTGATGTGGAGGAGCAGCGGCTCTACTCTGAGCCCCTCCCAGATGGCCGCACTCCTCACCTTATCCCTAAGGGAGAGGCCAGCCACCCTTTGAAGGAAACTCATTTCCACTGCTTGTATTCGTGATCTTGTTCTTTCGGTCATTACCCAAAGCTCGTGACCATAGGTGAGGGTAGGAACGTAGATCGACCGGTAAATCAACAGCTTCTCTTTTACGCTCAGCTCCCTCTTCACCACGACAGACCAGGTTCTCCACTTCCTGATATAGGTAACAGCAAAATTGTGAAAGTGGATACATTACATGAGACAGGGGAAAGTTCATGCCTTTGGCAGGTGTCTCTGCCTCATCCTGATTTTAGATCTGCTGCAATTATGCCTTATGGCAACCCCTCTCTAGCCCCAGCCCCAGGGTGGGAGCTAGAAGAGGAGGACCAGGAGGAGGAAGATGTGGATGTGGAAACTGTCTTCTCTTAGGAGTATGACTTGTGTTGTGAACAAAGACAGAGTAAGGCTAGAGCCACTTTCATACTTTATTGATAGGGCAACCAAGGCTCTGGATATTGCCCTGAAAACCCTGTGTCCACATCTAGGTTTGAGGAAACTGTACATGAAAGTGCAGCAGGTGCTGCTTCTGACCAATTGACTTGGTGTGTAGACAATTTGACTCGCCTGCGGCAATGCACAAGTGGTCCTCTGCATGTAAGAGATTTGATAACATGCATGACCAGGAGCAGATTGCCTGTGGGTTGCTTCCCCCAGTGGATCAAGCCCTTGCTCCATTGGTATCCCCCTCTAGCTCCTTTCTTGGCAAAGCCACCTGCCGTAGCAGGAAGTGCAGAATTATGGATGGCTTGCTGACTAAACTACACAAGGCCATTAGTGATGGGAAGTTCAGCTCTTTTCAGAGAGCCGGCTCTTTAGGCTTGGCTCCCAAAGAAGAGCCGGCTCTTTCGGCTCCCAAATGGCTCTTTACTTGTTATCATTTGCAGCCTCATACTTTAGCCTAAATAACCAAAAATGAATGGTTTGTGTACTGAGAAGCCCTTTTGCCTTCATAATTGCTTTGTTTTGTGCATTTGTTTTGTTAAAAAAAAACATTTTGTTCAACATTTTAAATAAACTTTTAATTGAACCCAGGACGAACAAACACACTGACTTATTTTGTTTTGTGTTGCAGTAGGACGGGTTATAGTTGCAGTTTTGGGGAGGGCAGTGGATGCCACAACAGTTATTTGTTCGGGACCAGAATCAGCAGGGTCAGTAGATGGAAACCTAGCTTGCCCTCTCTCCTCCAGCTGCACCAAGGGATGGACAGTCCTTAAATGTCGGTGCAGGTCTGTGGTGGAACCTGCTCTTAATGCAATTTGCAATGACGGCAATCTGCTCTGCTATTTCCAATTTCCTTAAATTGTAGCCAAATGCTGCTTCTTTTTTGGGTATCACTCATATTCATGTGTTTTTGCACCACTGTCTCCTGCCTTCTTGCTGTCTGTACCTGGACTACGCCCACACACGGTGAAACATTTATGGTATAATCCCACGTCCCCCTGTGTGATTGGCTGCATGGTGTGCCAAATAGTTCTGCGCCTGTCCTTGGGTTTCTGAGCAGAGCTAATGAGAAATTGGGTGAGCCAGCTTTCATTCAATGGAAGTCGGCTCTTCTGATTCACTACCAAGCATCGGCTCTTAGGGCTGGCTCTTTTGCAAACGACACATCACTAAGTGCCATAGGTTAGGGTCTGGCTAATACGGGGGGCCATTATGTCCCTCTGCCTTCGTTGCTTGTCTCGACAGGTGCAGAGAAGTTCTGGATACACCAGCAGCGTAGGTGAGCTTCAGGCCGCTATCACGAAGGAGGAGGCAGACGCTGCTGGAGGTGCCTTATTTTCCTTCTGGAAGGTGCAACATGATTTATGGCTGTCTCAGTCCCAGCTGCAGCAGGATGACTGGGACTGCTTGTTGAAGCTGCCAGTTGACCCTTCAGCTATGTTTGTCCCAGGAGCAGCTCAGCTATTGCAACAGGCTTGGGACAGTCGCCACTGTGTGCAGCAGCTGTCAAGTAGCCTGTGTAGATGCACTAGGACCTCAAGAAGGACCAGGTCTTCTGCATTTCATCCAGCACCTGAGGTCCCAGCATGGGGCCCAGGGCACCTCAGGCCTCAGCTGGAGGATTTTTGCAGGCATAAGGATTGCAATGACAGGAGGGGAGGAGGATACTCAGCTAAGGCTCGGAGGTCCTCCAAGCAACCTCTCCCTTCTTGACTGTTCCTGGAGCCAGGCTGGCCAACCCCCTCCCCTGTCAGAACTGACAGGGACTCCACTGAGCTCTCCACTGGTAGAGGGACTCGACCAATTTAGAGCAGGGACATACAGTTGGGCCAGTAACTCACTGCCAGCTGGTCTTCACAGATTCATCCATCATCGGCTGGGACGCTGTTCACGAGGGCTGCAGGGCCAATGACCTTTGGACCAGCCATTGGGCCACTCAGCACATTAATGTGTTGGTGCTGAGAGCTGTCCGCCTTTTGCTCTGGCAGTTCTTGCTGAGGCTGAGAGGCTATCATATCATCAGGACAGACGCAGGGGGGCCTAGGCTATCCCCTTATCTGCAGGTTGGCAACCAATGTGTGGGAATATTTTTTTTACTTTACATAAGGCCCACATTTTTTTGGTATTCTTTCCCAAATCATCAAGGTTAAGATAAAATGATAAAACCATTTGATGTCTAAGTCTTAATATGGTGAAAGGATTTTTATCCCATTGGTCACAGAGTTGAAGTGATTTACTGACTTTGCAAGTTTTGACATATGTGAAAATGGGTTTGATTGTTTTAGTGTCTTTTGCACAGGTGAGTCTGTGTTATGAAAAATGCCTTCACTGTTCTTAGAACTGCATTAAGAGTGCTGAGAATGGTGCTCCTGTTGTAGGAAATGCATTGAAGCAAACTTATAGAATTAGGACAAATAAAATTTTCTTCTGGCTAAAAAAAGAGATATTGGTACAGTAATCAAAGGTGTTTTTACTGGTGAACTCTGTAGGATTTTATTTATTTTCATTTACAGATTGTTTGGTAGGAGTCACTGTCACTATTCTACAAAGTACACCAAATCATTTATTCTATTACTGACTCACTCCCCAGATTTCCACAGTTCCTCTTTACCAGACTCCCCTTGTATGTAAATTTGAAGATATATTCTCCCCTCATTACAGATAGTAGTAATGAGAAACAGGGAAAAGAGCATGTACTTGTCACTATTGGCTGGAGTGTGTTGATAAATAGCCTCAATTAGCAGTAACCTTCAAGGAGCCACTTGAGGTTTTACCACCAAATCAGCTTTGTTTATGTGGAACAAGCCCTTGTGTTCAAGTGACTCAACATTTCAAAACTGCAAAGAACCTCAGCTGTGCATGCCTCGAGAGTTCAACTTAAGTTTGTCCTTAAAAGGAGGATTTTTTTTCCCAAAGGTGTGGAGCAAACTTTTTGAAAGATTTCTTATCTGGAGAAAACAGTACTGCTCTGTACTAACATGGGTTTTTGAAGACATTAATGTTTATATCAGCATTAATATCTGCAATATCTTTACATCTAACCCTGATGTATTGAGTGTTTCAGAAAGTTTCTTTCTCAGTAATCATACAGGTTGACTAACCTTATATGACTCACATATTATTATAATTTAGGGCTGCAACTATTGATTATTTTAGTAATCAAGTATTCTATCGAATATTCCATCGATTAATCGAGTAATTGGATAAGAAATACTTTTGTCTTATTAAAAGTTCCTCTGCATATTTTAACTTCTGTAGATTTCCTGCAGATTTTTCGCTGTGTGAAACAAACAGCGGTGGATGGAGCAGCTATAAAGTTTTTTTTCACGTTGACACTTGTTGATCAGGTGGTTGATGAAGGGCTCCTCCAGCTGTTTCCCAATAAAGCTTTTAATGGGGGTTACAGGAAATAGCGCTGCTGCCTCCGACACTAGAAAAGCATTTCCTTTCACTCCACCTGAGTTCACTGTCTCAATAACAGCTCCACCTCTTTGTGCTTGTCATGTGTGTGCAGACAGACTGCACGTAAAACAACTGCTGCTGTTGTGTTATCAGTGTTTTTGTTGAGAAACTGGGGGCTATATGCACTTAATGTTGTAATGCTTTGTAGTCACAAGCATCCACCTAAATATATTTATTGTAGGTCTATTTTTAGTCGCTTATCAGGGATTAAAGCATAAAAAATATTTTGACAGAGCCCCTCTATAACAAATGGTTGAGGGGGGGGGGGGGGTGTCTTGTTGGCACCCAATGATCACTAGTGCTAATGGCGGTGCCTGCTAGCAAACTGTGGTGATAGCAATCTGTTCTGGTAGCTACAGCTGAAATTCTCAGCACAGCGAGCACAACACAAACACACACACGGGTGTGGAGAGCAGTGGAGACATGGAAAAATGTGTCAGCGATGATCTACTCGGTGTTAAAGGGTTGTTTTTTCCAAATGAAGGAAATCCGTTGCAGTGACGAAGAACTTTAATGCTGCTAATGCGGGTGAAATGCTCCACTTACCTGGAAGCACCTGAGTGCGGCAGAGTTTTAAAAAGCACTTTACATTTGAATATAACCATACATTAAAAATAAGAATACATGTTCAAGTCCACAGACACAGTCAAATAATCTTACATTCATTTCAGCATTTACTTTGTAGATGTAAACTTTGGCCAAAAATAATGGCAGCGAGACTACAAGAAATCTAACCAATTCAATTCAATTGTATTTATATAGCGTGGGAGTGGGGTATAAACAGAGTAAAAAAGGTGAATGCAAAGAAACACTCAGTGCTCATGGGAACCCCCCAGCAGCCTAGGCCTATAGCAGCATAACTAAGGGAGGGTTCAGCATCACCTGATACAGCCCTAACTATAAGTTAGTTATAGGTATAACTATAACCCATCAAAATTAGGTTACAGCAATCATTTAAAACAAACCACTGATTCCAAAGTTGAAAATGGATTCTGAATTTCACTGGAAGCCAGTGAAGAGCAGCAAGAATAGGTGTGCTATGTGTGTGGGGGCTAATTTTTCTTAGCAATCTAGCTCAAATTCCAAATGCTCGTTGGCAAGGGGGCTGATGTAATGACTGACCTCCTTAGAGAAAATGTCAGGGCACACATAAGAACCTCAATTTTGCCTGGACTTAGATGAAAGAAATTTGAAGACATCTAAGTAGTAATGAAGTATTAACCAAGGCAGGAGAGGCTGTCAAGGTTTGTAGGCTTAACAGAAAAAGTATAGCAGTGTATTGTCAGCATAGTGGTGGTAGGAGATGCCTTTGAAACTATTAAGCAGATGGCCAAGGGATAACATACATAGTGAGAATAGAAATGGTTCAAGATCTCTGGTGGACTCCACATACAAGGATGATGGGGATATACATTGGTTAATATGAATTCTGAAGTATCTGTCAGATAAATATCATGAAAACCATTTGAGAGCAGTTCCAGTGATGCCAACCCTGTTCTGAAATTTATTGATAAGAGTGGGATGATCAGTGGTTTCAAAGTCTACAGATGAATCTAGAAGGACTAAAATGGAATATTCACCTTTATCCAAGCACGTAAGAATATCACAGTAGTAAGTTTTAATAATGATGTTTCAGTGCTATGGTGTCATGGGAAACTGGATTCAAATTTCTCAAAGAATTTGTTTCCCTGTGACATTATCCATTCCTCAAAAAGGATAGAATCCAATTTGTCTGTTGGCATAGGAGAGATGTTTCCTATGGACAGAATGCAGGAATGTTTGCAGAAGTGCAACAACAAGGCATCCATTTGCTCTTTGGATTTCACCACACTGGTACTTACTAACATGAGATAACCTCACATCATCAGGCTGTGTGGACCATGTGTGTGTGACTTGACTTTAAGTCTTCTTTTTTTTCTGCTTCACCTTTTGTATCACTTTACCTATGTCTGAAATTTTTTGGTTTAATTTTATAAAAAAGAAAAAGTTCCAGTTATTACATGGACCATGGACCTGGTGAATTGTTCAGTTGGTTATGGCCATGCCACTCTGAGCACACTTAATATTGTCTGAGCTCAAAGGCTATGCAGGATTGGGCTTGTTAATATGGGATGGGAGAAACTGTGGATCTATTCTCCCCTCATTAGGAGAATATATAGCTCAAGAGCTAGAGTGGGTCCAGTCAGAAGGTTGATTGTTTGATTTCCAAGCCTTGGGCAAGACAGATACTGAACTATTAATTGAACCCAATGGCATATGTGTATGACTCTTATTAATAAGCACTCTGAGGTATTAAATTGTTTGAGGTGTGTTTGGCATACTAATCCTGGTTTCATCTTTTGCTACTTTACATATGCTGCAATGTTTGCTACCAGAACTTATTGCCGTTTCATTGAATCAATTCGTTGTTGACAGGGAAATGCTCCCTGTGCCAATGTCTGCATCAGGCCCCCAAAACAGTTAATCTACTCCCTGTCCTTTACCATTTTTTTTTCAAACATATCCTTGCTTTTAACAGCTAAAGGGAAAAAAAAACAGAATTCCATCATGTATCAAAAGGTATTAGGTTTGTTTCTGTCTTATGGTGCTGGTTTTGGAGATCTCTAAAAGCTCACTAAATTCTGAGACCTCTGTAAAAATGACCTAGCATGGTGCATTTCCATTATTTTAACATTTAAGCTGTGTAAAACATAAGTAACAAGTAAATTTTGAAAGTAATGCCATTTGGGCATTGCAAGGACAGGCCTGATTAGTACTTGAATGCACTGTATAAGAACCAGTCCATCACTCTTGTTCTTTTGCTCACTTTGCTCACTTGAGAGTAGGAGCCAAACCACTGTACATGTACATTAATGTACATTCATGTACGATGTAATGTGGTTGTCCTGCTGACTGTATTGCTCATTTATCCATCTAGGGTTTTTATGTGAGTTACTTTGCAGAAAAGATCCATATACGTGTGATGAGAGTCTTGTACTAGTGACAATGTGACAGGATAGAAACAGGTGCCCCCCACAGCTGAGCTGCATTGTTAGCTGGCTGCCCGCCTCTTTGGTTGGTGGACGTAAACAGTAGAAGGAAAATATTGCAAGAAACTGCTTACAAGGTCTGTGGACCAGGTCATGGTATCTGGAAAGACACGGTGCTTTGGGGTATTTTAAATGTGTTTTTTATTATTTTATTTTTTTTGGCATTTCTAAGATAGTTTTGAATGTTTGTAAGTTAGCAAATAATTAATAAACTTAATAAATAATAACTAAGACATATTCATGTTAGATCAGCGATTCCTTTGTATGAAACAGGACGCCCCATATCCAACCAGTATTGATTGATGACAGTGCTTGATTAAATCTGACTTTTAATGAGTCACTGTGGACAAACCATCACTTCATTAATTACTGTTATAGTATCCATTGTTTTGTTTTGTTTTGAGCCAGCAAAACATTACTCAGTCATGTTACTCACAGATCTGTGCTTTTCCAGGCACCCAGGATGCAGCTTCACTGAGTTTCTTAACAAGCTCTCAAACTGAGGGGAGCTCCTTGAGAAGTTCACACATCAAAAGTAATTAATTCCTCTAAAGTTGATAATCGTAGAGTTAATTATACTTGTTTACATCTTTGGCGGTATAATCAGGAGGCCCTATGTGTATTCAAGAGTCCTTGATTACGGATGCAGTTTAACACAACTGTGTTTAGTCCTGAGGCACCTGATGGTGCTAAAGGTAAACGACATTAATGCATAATTAATGCTGTTAAGAGGGCAATCACCAATTAGTCTAAACAGGAAAGGTTGGTTCTGTTGGAAAAAAAACAAACAATAAAAAAACATTAATTGTGTCTGCTGTGTTAGCTTTACTGTTTGAAACAACTCAGTGTGATTTATGGGTGAGATTAGCAATTGTTTGCTGGAAAGATTTTTTAAGTCAGAACACATTTTATGATGCTTAATCTTTAAGTCTCTTTCCCACTAAATATAATATACATTCACTGGCCGCTTCATTAGTGTGGCTGTTCAACTGCTTGTTAAAGCACATTTCTAAACAGAATCAAATGGCAGAAACACAATGCAGTAAGTCATGTAGACATGGTCAAGACAACCTGCTGAAGTTCAAACTGAGAATCAGAATGGAGATAAAATGTAAGTGACTTTGTGTAGTATCTGATGAGGTGGTATCGGAAAGGTTGACTTACTGATATTTTTTTTCAAATAACCATCTCTTGGGTTTACAGAAAACTATCCAAAAAAAGAGAAAATGTCCAGTGAGAAGGAGTCTCACTTTCTCTCCTAATCTTTTCTGACTTTTTTTTCACTAGTTTTGCATTTGGCTAGGGTCAGTGATACTACTGCATGAGGCGACATCTGGACTTTAGAGACATTGCACAGGCGGTCCAATTCCTCCAGATGACACATCAATACGTGCCATTGCCAGAAGGTTTGCTGTGCCTCCCTGCACACAAATTACCGAGTACCATTTTGAGGTGCTGCAATGAAATTTTGGCAATATGGATTTTTTTTTTTCTATTTGATTTTTGCATTATCTTAGAATTTAGCCCTCTGTAGGTTGATAATTATCATTTCCATCAAATGATGTGGCATCCTTTCATTCTTAAGACATTACTCAGTCAATATCAGTACAGATAGCCAGCATTTTTTCCCCATTAGAATCTGATGCATTTTTAAAGGGTTCCTTCAATTTTTTGAGCAGTATGTTTATCATAAATGTTGCCATGCATCATGATGACTTTACATTCAACATCTCTGTTGTAGAGATTTAAAAACAATTTCATACAATAAAAAAAAAACACACACACACCTGTACAACAGGTTTCCTTGCTCCTACATTGCACATCATTTGTAGCATCAAGTCCAGTCCTATGCAAGTCTTACAGCGTATAAGAAAGGACATTGTTTTGGGCTGATTAATCTTACCCCCAATCTAGCAGCACACATAAAACACCCATATACTGCATATGAAGAAGCAAATGCAATTATGATTTAACACCAAACATATTTGTTTCATTGCATTGCTGACACATTTACGCAAGGACACTTTTGCATTACCATAATTATGTAACAGTTTGTTTCGGAAATATTCAAATAGTTTCTGAAAGCTGAGAAACTGCACTCAACAGCCAACATCTGGTTATTACAAGTATTTCACTGTTGCAGGAAGCCCACGATCTGCTCCTTTGTTTGATCTGTATGTTTTAAACCTTAGTTTCTAGCCTGCAGTAAGTATTTATAAACACTATGGAGCTGTTGGAGAAAAAAGTGTTGAAGGTCAAAGGTCAACAATGTTAGGAGTCCAATCTGCTCACTAAACTCCTTATATAACCTATAGGCATTCAATAAATTCACAGTTTGGAAACTGATATGAACATTGTTTTTTTTTTTTAAACAACTGTTTTAACATCTATTTACCACAAAACATCGGCAACACACAAACTGATTTCCAAAACAATTGTGTGTAAGAAACTGGAAGGCTCAAATTAAAATTTCGCCATTTGTTTTGAATCTCTCAGTATGAATGAGTAATGTGTGCGAAAGTGCAGGGAACTCCCACTCCAGATGGCTGCTGTGTGTGTGTGTGTGTGTGTGTGTGGTACCCTAATGAACACAGCACCCACACATTGGTCTGTGGCGAGCCCTGTATGTTGTTAATGAGCGAGGATGCACGTGGCCTGGGGACAGCTTGTATGCTGTCTGGTGGACAGCCACCTGTAGAATGTGGTCTGGGAGGTGAAAAGAATACAACAGCATCTGGTCACTGTTGGTGAACCAAAAATGCAAAAACAGCTGGGATTCCATGAACGAGCACTGACAGAAGTTCTTCATTCACATTAAATCACTTGAGGTCTTGTGAGGTTCTCTGTATTGTGCATCAAACACACAGTCACAGCTTGCTGTTATTTTCACTACTGGTACTGTGCCAGCTGCACCTGGACAAACAGTTAAAGGTTAGACTATATTAACTCAGACCCAGAGCAGTGGCAGTGTACTATTTTATTTTGTTACCCCACCACAGAATGAAGTTTGTATATCATAATATTTGGGCAGGGGCAAGAAAGTTTGTCTGGACTTTGAAAAGATCATCAAATTCATGTGCAAATGAAGATATACAGTATGTGGCCCATCTGGACTATGTCCTTCTGGTTTCCAGATTCCCACCACACTCCAGGATGTAGATGCATCTACAGGATGCATCTACATCTATCCTTGTGGACCTATTTGCAAAAGAGGCGTGAAGAGAGTGGCTCTGCAGAGGCTGAATTTAAGTTAGAATTTTGTGGTATGAGCGGGTATGTGTACAGAGTCAATTATTTAAGTGAAAAAGTCACATTATGTGTTGATTCTGGTGAGAGTGAGCTTTGGAGACTCTCCATTCAGTTCAATTCAATAACACCAAATCACAACAACAAGTGTCTCAAGGTGCTTTATTTTGCAAGATAACGACCCTACAAATTACAGGGAAAACCCCAACAATCAGATGACCCTCTATGAGCAAGAACTAAGGAAAAACTCCCTTTTAACTTGAAGAAACCTCCAGCAGAACCAGGCTCAGGGAGGGGCAGTCATCTGCTGCGACCTGTTGGGGGTTTGGGGAGGGAGACAGGACAAAAGACACTGTGGAAGAGAACCAGAGATTAATAATAATGATTAAATAAAAGTGGTGTATAAACACAGAGAGTGAAAAGAGGTGAGTGAAGAAGAAAACTCTTCATGGAAAGTCCCCAGCAGTAACCTGATAGTAGTGAATTAGAATAGCTCAAACCTATAAGTAATAAATGCATGACCTAGATTTTCAGCATCGCTCTGAGATGGATTGTTTCTAATTTTAGAGATATTGCACAAATTCAAGAAAGTAGTCCTACATATTTATTTATTGTGCACTGAAGGAAATATCCTGATCAAAAATGACTCCAAAATTCCAAATTTGTAACCTTCACTAATGCTGTTTCTTTACTGTGATGAATTCTGAAACCTGACTGAAACTCTTCAAATAAACCGTTCCTCTGTCTACAAAATACTGGAAAGTATTTCATGCAGTTGTCTGTCCAGCCTTGGATAAGCCAGGGCTTCTGCTTAGGGTGGCTGTGGTTCAGATGGTTCGATTCCTGGCTGCTCCGGGCTGCAGGCCAAAGTATCCTTGGGCAAGATACTGAACCCCAAGTTGCTCTCTGACGCAAGCATTGGAGTCTGAACCAGTGGCGGAGCCAAAGGGGTGGCCGGGGTGGCAATTGCCACCCCCAACAGAGCCCTTGCCACCCCTACTGCCACCCCACTGGAAATGGTAATTTTAAAATA
>JAVDPK010002490.1:638297-670839 GCA_034780415.1 Cichlasoma orientale | reverse complement strand
TGGGTCATTGGCGACACAAATGGGTTAGCACACAGGTCTTGGCCTGCAGCAGCTGTTGCGGTGCATTGTGGGATTTGTAGTATAAGTGGTGGGAGCGCTGTTTACCGTTGGCCATTAATAATAACTATATGCAATCATCTCGCGGATTTGGCCCGCGGGCCTTTAGTCTGACACATGTGCTTTAATTTTTCGTAGCATAGATTAAACACTGTTCAGAGACCATGTTTTGGACCATGTTGACGTGACGGCATCAAACAGGTGCTGCAGGTTTGTTAACTGCACATGCTTGATGTAAATCTCCCTCTTTATCCAGTAGAGCACCAGTAGGGTGCTCTACTGGATTGAGATCTGGTGACTGTGGAGGCCATTTAAGTACAGTGAACAGAAACCAGAGATGAGATGATTAGAGCTTTGAGATGATTAGAGCTTTGAGGCATGGCGCGTTATCCTTCTTCCAGCAGGATAACGGTACACTGTGGCCATAAAGGAATGGATGTAATGCTGTTATTTGAGTTAATGTTGCCTTCCTATCAGCCTGTCTGTTCTCCTCTGACCTCTGGCATTAACAAGGCATTTTTACTCAGAGATCTGCCGCTCACTGGATATTTTCTCTCTTTTGGATCATTCTCTGTAAACCCTACAGAGATAGTTGTGTGGAAAAATCTCAGTGGATCAGCAGTTTCTGAAATACACAAATCAGCTCATCTGGCACCAACAAACCCTGCCACACTCAAAGTTGCTTAAATCAGCTTTCTTCCACATTCTGAGTTTGAACTTCAGCAGGTCATCTTAACCATATCTACCTAAATTCACCGCGTTGCTGGCATTTCATTGGCTGATATTTACTTTAACATGCGGTTGAATAGGCTTACCTAATGAAGTGTCTGAGTGTGTGAGTGCATCTTGCCGGTGTTCACCTTAGTACGATTTAATAAAAATAAGTATTAATAAAAGTGATCAAATTATATTGTGTGTTTCTGGCAGAGTCCTGGGACTGTGTGGCTACCTGCTTTTTTATTGACACAGCTCATAATGTCCTGGAGTATGTGGAAACCATCTGGAAGATTCTTAAGCCTGGTGGAGTGTGGATCAACCTGGGTGAGTATCTGTATTCAAACTCATATTACCTGACCCACTTTGCATTCTAAGCCGCTAATAATTACACATTAATAGAAAGTACCCCAGGCTGAAGTAAGCTAGATTTAAACTGTAGCTTTGCTTGGGCCTTTGGCAGTGGAGGAACGCTGAAAGTGAAGTGAAGTTGGCCACTGTTTATTCACACTGGAGTATAGAAAAAGTTTTAAAGTAAATTTGCTTTTATTCAATAGAAAGGAAACACGAGTCTTATTTTCACATGGATGCGTTAAATATTTTTTAAGTCAGTAAATTTAACAGTTTAAATGTTATTTAATGTTTTTAAGGCCCACTGCTGTATCACTTTGAGAACATGGCCAACGAACTCTCAGTTGAGCTTAGCTACGAGGACATTAGGACAGCGATGGTCAAATTTGGCTTCCACCTTGAGGTAAACTAAAGATGTAAATATTATTCATGCCTTTAATATTATGCTTCTTAAAACCTTTTTTGAGACGTAAAATTACATCACATTCCTCCTGCAGGTGGAGAAAGAGTCGATGCAGACCACGTACACCGAGAACGACCGCTCCATGCTGAGATATATTTACGACTGTGTCTACTTTGTGGCACGGAAACCTGCAGAGCTGCAGTACTATAATGGTCAAAATGACGACCAGCTACAAAACTCTCCACCAGCTGCTAAGTCGCCACGCCGAGAAGGTCCCGACAGCCCGACGTGACAAGAAGTCCTTTCACAAACACGGTGAAATCAGAAGAGCACAACGCTTGGATGAGAAATGACAGTGAAATGAAAAGGAAAATGGGCACATGGACATAATTTTCCTTTTGGTCATATATATATATATTTATGCCGTCTCTCTTGGAAAAATGTGCTCCACTCCACAAGCCCTTGAAAGTGGCTAAAAATGTGGAATGTAATATGAAGACAAGTACTGCAGTATTATGTGATCTGTAACATCTGAACAAAAGTCTGAATACTCACCATGAGCTGTGTTTGAGATGATTTGCTCACCATTGGCTGCTATTTTGTGTTCATGCTTTGTGTGTCAACGACAAGCCATGAACAGCGTCATTTTGTTTTCGGCCCCGTGTGTGCATGTGATAGGAGAGTGTGATGAGTGCCTGCTTTTGAAATCTTTTTTAACTATTTTGTGCCAATAACTACATCTGCTCATTTTCATTAGGCAACTTTCCAAGAAGTTGTTTTAAAGGTAGAAATTATTTTCATCTACACTTCTGGATTGTCCTCACACTTTGAAATAAAGTCAAACATTTTAAATCTGTGAGACTACAAACAGCTTTGCGAGACATTAACACCAACATGACAGAGAAGACAGCTGTAGGTCCACATAAAAGCTTTTATACAGTTAGGTTCATATGTCTTTGGACAAGGACACTTTTTTTTGCCTCTGTACAGAATCACAGTGGATTTGGAATGGAGTGAGGTGTGACTGAAGGGCAGATTTTCAAGGGTTCAAGGGTTTTTAAAAAGTATAGCAATAATTAAAGGGATTACAGCCATTCGTATACACAGTCCACCAATTTCAGAAGTCCAAAATTAATTGGACAACCCTCATTTTGAAGTTTGACAAGGACTTTTTTTAATACTTGAATATCCTTTGCAGTCAGTGACTGAAGTTTAGAACCCATGGACATCAAATGCTGTGTTTCCTCCCTTGGTTTTTACTGCGTCTGCCTTCAGTTGCTGCTCGTTTGTGGGTCTCTCGACCTTTGGTTTTGTATTTCATAGGTGAAAAGCATGCTCTGTTGGGTTGAGCTCAGGTGACTGACTTGGCCATTGAAGAATATCCCACTGCTTTTCCTTGACAAACTCTTGCCTGTCATTTTTGCACTTTGCTTTGGGTCGTTATCTGTTTGCACTGTGAAGCTCTGTCTGATCAGTTTTGCAGCATTTGGCTAAATCTGAGCAGAGTATAGCCCTGTACACTTCAGAAATCATCCTGCTGCTTCTAGCAGCCACATCATCAGTAAACACTACTGACTGGTTCCAGTGGCAGCCATACATGAACATGCCATAACATTGCCTCCACCATGTTACACAGATGTGGTATGCTTCAGATCATGAGCTGTTTCTCTCCTTCTCCTTAGTTTCCTTAAGATTACAAGTTAATCTTGGTTTCATGTGCCCAGATATTTTTTCCAGACATGTGCAGGCTTTTTTTTTAGATGATTTCTGACAAAGTCTAATCTGACCTTCTTGTTCTTGAGTGTAACCAGTAGTTTGTTATAAGTTCTGTATTACCATTCATGAAGGCGTCTCTTGAGTAGTAGTAGATGTTTTACAGTGATATGCCTACTACCTAAACAATGTTCTTCACTTGGATGGATGTTGTGAAGGGATTATTCTTAACCGAGGAAAGAATTCCAAGATCGTCAACTTTAGTTGTCTTAGATGGTCGTCCAGGTCTGGCCTGTGAATTTTTTTTTAGATTGTTGGTTTTACTATTCCTAAATTTTTTGCTATCTATCGAGAGGTTTATTTTGTTTTTTCGACCTAGTGATGTTTTTTTCTTTACTTGCATCAACATATCTTTGGACCTCATATTGAGAATTCCAGTGAATAGCTATCATATACAAGTCCAGTGCTTGGAATCACCTCCAGATAATTTATGTGCTTAATTTGTCATATAATAATGATGGAACAGGTCTCAACTGGCCATGAAACTGGTTGTCAAAATTGCTTTGCAGTATTTTTACACACACACACTGAAGCTGAAGGTTTGCACTTCAGTCACACCTCTAGGGTTTCCTGCATGCCTCAGCTGAAACATGTTGGACAAAGATCATGAGGTCACAAGAGAGCAGAGAATATATGAGAAAGCACACATGCAGCCAATTAATGTTGGCTCAGTCACAGTGAAACAGGAAACAATAACTGAATTAATGACATCTTTATGTGACTTAAAATGACTGATCCAGTTCCGGCATCTCGCTGTCACACAGCTGAATGCATTAAGGACTTTCTGGTCCGGACTTTCTCAGCCATCGTGGTCTGTGTTTCTAAGCTTTCCTGAGCCCTCCTGTATGAGTGAATTCCAGGAAGTGTGCGAGAGTTCGTGATTGGAGCGTGGGTGTTCTGGGCGGGGTTAGATAGCAGTGCTCTATTTTGATTGGTTCTTCGCACCTCCTCGCATTAATTCTACTACCGGTGCCCATCGTTTCGTTGTCGTACCCATAGTCGTACCTCTCTAAGTACGCTCCCGCGCGCTCTCAGTAGCGTTTAGCATCACGGATTTTCAGTTTTTCTTTGCATATCGGTGGCGCACTGAGACTGCATGGCAAAGAGACGCGCCGAGGACACTTTGCTGCACGACTCTCCCTCCAAAAGATGTTACCGCTCCCTTTGCGCTGTTGACATGCAGGTGGAGAGCATGGTTCCATCCAGGGGCGTGAGTCCGCCGTCCCTCCTGGCTTTGCTGGGGACCCGCTGCAGAAAGAGGCCGTGCTATTTCGACGAAGAAGAGACCGTTTTTTATCCCAAGACTCCACACTGCGACGCCAGGAAGCGTGCAGTAAATGTTTCGGCGGTGCAGACTTCTGGAAGTTTCCAGGACCGTCGCAGCTTCAGTACGGTCGCGGGTACCAAGAAACGACCTCGAGAGGACAGCGTGGATCCAGAAACTGTTCCCAAAGCTAATGATAAAGTAGGTTATTGAGAATATAACAGAAGTCGGGGATGTCCAGAGTGATAAGCGACTATGCAGTTAAACTGAATTTAGGTCAACTACAGTGAATGACCACTAGATGTCACCCTTTACGCATTCTAGTCTTCCCTGCTTTTTCACTATGAGCCAGTGTGAGGGGGGCGGGGGCTCTGATAGCGCAGCACGTTTAACCACGCTGTAACAAAATGAGCTGCTTTTGGATGTTACATTTCTGTCTTTACCCTTTCAGGCTGATGGGGATAAAAACACTGAAGACTGCACTTACAACTCCTTCCAGTATTGGAGGGTGCCCTTACCCGAACTTGACCTTTCACTGCTAGAAGATGCAAACGACCACTCTAAAACAAAAGACAAGTCAAAAGCCTCTTCTGATGCCATGGAGACTTGAAGATGATGGGTACAGCAGGTCCCTTTTAAGATACCCCCAATTACAAGCAAGTGCTGTAATGAGGACCATGTGAAGTTCTTCAGCAGATAGACGTGCCAAAAGCAGGTTGCTTGAAATGCATCGAGGTGAGGTGCAACAAAAGGAGACTGCCAAGGTTGACCCCGGTAGGGCGATGTAGGCTTTTCTAAGTGGGCTACAGTCTGGTGCAAGATTTCAGCGGCCTGGGTGGGACTCTTTCAGACTTTTTATGGATCCAACAGCTTTGTGTGTCAGCCTGGTAACAGCAGTGGCTGAGTCCCTAACCTTATAAACCTGCAGTGGAGTATTATTGTATAAACATGTGTGCATTATCTTGTCAAACTAATTTGAGAATTAATTGAAGATGTATGCTTGTTCTACAGATAATAGTTGCCATTATTAGCAATTTCCATTATCGTTCAGAACTTATTTGGTCCAATTTTGTAGGGTCGCACTTTGTAAATTGTGTGACTGAAGCGTCTGTTTTTTGGTTGTGTATGTTCAATATCTGATTGCATTTCAGTACATCTGATTGCCAGTTAGAGCTGATTATCACAGGTCTTTGTATTCATTGACAATAAAAAAAAAATCTGTATTTGTGTCTTTTTTTTTTTTTAAATTGTTTAGTTTTGTGGTTTTCTTGCTCATTATGTTAACTACCTTCTGCACCACATACTGGACAGGCAGTGGAGAACCCTCTCTAACACACACTCATTGTGTTATTACCCTGTCTTAGGGCTGCGAGATTGTGGCCGAAATGATAATCACGATTATTCATTAATTTTAGTGATAACAGTTTTTATAGCACCGTCATGTACACAGAACACCTTTCTAATCTGTGTAAGTCTTTAAAATTAAATTAGTCCTCATTCACGTAAACTGGGGCGCAAAATTAAATCAGCAGGGCACTACTTTTACACTGCGCAAATTAATCTTTATATATTCATCTTTGCAGACAATAAAAATGCTTTTACTTCATTCAATCTGCTTGCATGGCAGATGTGAATAAACTCGTAGCAAAGTACTCGGCAGCTGTGAGCTCGCTGTACTTTTCCCCTGCAATGTTTTGCAAGCAGGTTTTGCTGCTTTAGGAAAAATATTTGTGCAAGGGGATAACATATCTTCTGTCCAGTAAGTTGACCGTTATCCTGGAGCCTTCGTTTCTCACCGTGTCCACTGGACACACATCTTTGGCCAAATGGAGTGGGATTGCGTGGGTGATTTCAGTGCGTCTTTGTGAGCTGGCTGGATAGGCTGACGCGCTGTACAGGCTCGCTTTTATGTCTGAGTTGATGTTGGATGATTCACGTTAGCAACCACTGCACTCTTTTTCTTGGCCTTAATGCATTAATTATACTGCAGTTTGTGGTGTGTTTCTTTGCGGTGTAGACGCATCATTTGCCCTAAATCCGAAGTTTTTCTAAACCAGAGATGATGATCCGCTTCGAGGGACAAGCTCTTCATCTTCTGCTGTGCCAGACATTTGATTTTTGCCATTTATCTGCCTTTTAACATAGTGGTACTTGGTCCAGACTAACCCAGGAAACTTCAAGCTTTGGGGTGCAGGGAAACGCCGTGATTGGTGGATGCAGGCACGTGGTCAGGCGCTGACTGAAGGAGGAGCGCTCATTGGGGCTGCATTTCAGCCAGTGGTGTTGGAGATTGAAACAGGGAGATCAAAACTGATGGAATTATAGACACACACAGCCAATGCAGTAAAAGCATACCAGGGTAGAAAAACGTACAGCAGAACGCTATCAGTCATGGGTTGCCTCCTCAGAGAAAGCTGCCCCTGTTGAAGAATAAAGTTGGTTATACCAGATATTGACTTTAAAACTTGTTAAAATTGTACAAACTCTGTTTTCCGCGTATGCACTGTATTTCTCATGTATATTTGCACATTTCAATAAATCACTGCTCCCATTTCCTAGCAAAATATTTAAAAAAAATTAGGGGTGGCTCAAGAGTTTTTCACAGTACAGTATCTGTCTTGGCAGAGAGGCATCTGCCCGATATTGTTGTTGTTTCTGGGTTTTTGTTTTTTTTTTTACTCCCTAGTCCCGATAAAGTGTGTAACCAGGTTTATGTCGCTGTCACTGCAGGTGTTATGAGCCTCAGCTCGGCTGTGTGTAGCTGTGTTTGAGGGAAAGCTGACAGTGACACTAAATCAGTCTCAGCAGTGTCCACTGTCACCAATTATCATGCACACATTCCTTCAGGAGCAAGAAAGGAAGACACCCTAACGCCTCCACTATTTGCTGACCGACAGCTAAGGAGGTGAAACGCTCCCAGCTGAGTTGAAGGGAGGAGGTCATGAACTCCCCAAGGCTTATTGGAAGGCCGCCCTTTGGACCAGCGGCTGATAAAAGGGCGCTCAGTCTTCGTCGGGAGGTGAAGCGGAGTATCACTGTTGGACTTGAACGTGTTTTCACTTGACGTTTCAGCCATGGTAAGCAATATATTACTATTATGTACTAAGTAGGCCAGCTTGTCTCCAGTTAGTGAGGAATTTAAACATTTACACGTCGTCGTTACTAATTTGCTATCGTTAATATTAGCAGCGCTTAGCAGAGATTTTATGTTGGATAAAAACGGTAATCATCCATCCATCCTTCCGCTTTCTTCCGCTTAACCAAGTCAGGGTCGCGGGGACTGGTAATAATAAAGTTACAATGAACTAGTGTAGTAACATAACTCGGCTTTGCACTGAGAAACTGTTAGTCCTGCTGCATATAAAACACTAACAGTTCCACTTCGAGACTGTCTACTTCTCCAGCCGTGTAGTCCAAACGGAGGAAGAGGATGTGTGTGCGCGCACATGCTTCCTGACAACAGTGCTCTCCTCGGTGAGGCATTGTTAAATGTTCCTGGGAAACATGACGGAAAGTTTACTGTGAATGGGGAATGAAGGGCTGAATGTTGCAGGTTTACGTGTTTGCCATTCAGCTTTCTGTGATGGGGGCTGGCCCACAGTTACTACCCTGTTTGTTCAGCATGTAAACAGCTGCACTAAAATGAGCTTCACACTCAAGGTCACTGATTAACGCTTTTTTATTATTTTATTTTATTTTTCAGGGGTAATGTCCTTCTACTTCCTGGAATATGAGACAATAAAGATGAGAATGTAGTGCTCAACTGCACCAGGATCTGTGTACTGTAAGTAAATATTTTTTTTTTGCTTTTATTTCAGTCCAGGAAGTCTTGGATTGAGGAAACCTTCTCCAAGAGAGAGTGTGTGAAGTTCATCCCGTCCTCTTGGGATCAGCACAGGTAAAGTGGAACTGATTAGCTTTTATGACTCTAAGAAGAAATACAGGCTGGTTTGTTTTGCAGTTTGTAGTGTAACATTAACAGCGGTTGTTTGAAATAACATTTCTCTGAGAGAACAACTATTTGGCACACAGCCCTTTCTTCCAGGAATAGCAGCCATGTGGATTTTTGTGATAATGTGTTATTTCCTGTCTCTTTCAGATGTATTCCAGTATGCCACGTTTGCCAAAATTTGATCAGGTATCACTGATGAATTGTGTACTTACATCATGACTCTTTATGCCATCATCAGACTCTACCAACCTTTCCCATGTTCCAGCTATTTATTTTCTTAATGCTTTGTGTTTGGATTGCTCCCCGACCCTCATTCTTTCAACATTTCATCGTGTGCTTTCTGCCTTGTTTCTCCTACATTTTCGCCTCACAGTTTAGGGGAAATTGGAGGAAATGTGTGATTTTCACGGTCTGTTAAATGATAACAACAACCAAACACAGAAATGGGGACTCGAGGACACAGGGGGGGTGAAGAGGAAGTGTGGGATTTAGGAAAAATGGAGGAATCACAGTAGGCTGACTTAGAAAGTCTTGGTGGATTCCTTTTAGTCTTTTTGGGCTTGTCATGTGCCTGCAGATTATATGTGTAAACAACCCTGCCTTTATTCTGAGGTGCAAAGTGTGATTGAGGTTATTCTCTACAAATTACCTGCTGCTGTCACTTTTTCTTATGCGTCCATGAAATATCTTCCTATTCGCTAGATGTTGCTGTGGTCGCCTAATAGGGGAACACTCTTGGCAAGACTCCCTTCCTCCATTGTCCCTCTGTCCTGGTCCTGGACAGGATGTGGAAGAGGAGTGGTCCATGAAGCGCCACACCAGGGCCAGTCCCACCAATGCCTATGGCACCGTAGACTTTGAAGACACTGCCACACGTGTCTGTCGAGCCAAGGTCTGTAAGTTTGTGTTGTTCTTGGGCAAAGGAAAACAGTTTAGTAAAGTAAACAAAGCAAAAGGACACATGAACAAAAGATTGCTTCAAATATATAGAGGCAAATACTTTTTCTCCAGTCAGTAAGATCTAGATTTTGGTGGTTGTATAAACTTTGCTATGATGTAAGCAGACTTAAGCAAAGATGCTATCTAATGCAGTGACAAAACAATCGCCTCAGCAGCACCTCAGAAAAGTACAAAGAGCTCCTCAGTCACAAACACTTTCATGGTTTTCCAGTATGTTCGTGTGGCTGTGGACTCCAAGCCAGAAGCGCTACTCCAGCTGATGCTGAGGGAATGGCAGATGGAGAGACCCAAGCTACTACTGAGTGTACACGGAGGCTCCGAAAACTTTACTTTGCCACCTAAAGTCAAGCAGGCCTTTAGCAAAGGGCTGATCACTGCAGCCCTCAGCACAGGGGCATGGATATTCACTGATGGCATTAACACAGGTAAGTCTTACAAACTGTTGTGGAGCATTATTTTCTACCACTCTTGAACTACACTGAAATTTGAGCTAATGGCTGATTGCAATCACATCACTTAATGTAAAACATCTGGAAAACTCTATGTTGATCCATGTTCTGTTAGTGGAAGGTTCAATTTTGATTATCACGTGCATTTCTGTATGCCAGGCAGTTGTAAAAGTACCCCTTGCTTGATGAGCGATTTTAGGATTTTAGTGCTTTTATTCTAATTGTGTATTTGCTGTGCATTTGGCTGCTGTTTGCGTGCCCTGTAGGTGTTTCCAAGTATGTAGGTGATGCAGTTAAAACCTTTGGAAGCCACGACCTGAGGAAGAGAAACACAGTTGGCATCACGCCCTGGGGAGTGATTGACAACAACACAGACCTTATAGGCAGAGACGTCAGTACTGAAACTGTGTTTGTGCACAGTGAGATTACTGCATTCCTCACCACATTTTTTTTAGTGTGTCACGAGTACTGTATCCCACTGTGCTGCTTTGCTTTGACTCCTGCTTGGTTCCTCATCTGACACTGATTCAACATCACTTCAGGTGTTCAGGCCTTACCAGCCACTGGGAAACCCTCTGAGCAAGAGAGCCTGTCTTAATGGTTTCCACTCGCACTTCCTGTTGGTGGATGATGGAACGCTGGGCAAGCATGGCTGTCAGCAAGGGCTCAGGAGGAAACTGGAGAAACACATACAGCTACAGAAGATACACCCCCGTGAGTCACTGTGTGCTTTTGTGAAAAACGTACAGGAAGCACATAGATTTGACGTGACTGATGTCATATCATCTTCCCTTTTTTGTTCAGGACTGAATCAAGGAGTGCCTGTGGTGTGCGTGGTGGTGGAAGGAGGGCCTTCCGTTGTGTCTACAGTGTTGGACTATGTTAGCACTGTGCCCCCTGTGCCAGTGTTTGTGTTTGAGGGATCAGGAAGGGCTGCTGACCTGCTTGCCTTCATACACAAGCAGACTGCTATTGACAGGTACAGTATGTAGGCAGGTGTAGGTCTGTAGTGGATACATTGTAGTCAATCTTCTTAATCCACTGGATTTAATGAGCAGACAAGAAATAGGAAACATACAGTTAGATCCGTAAGTCTTTGGACAATGAGACATTTTTTATATATATGTAATTTTGACTCTGTACGCTACTACAGGGGGGCTTAACAAAACTATTGTATTACCTGTTTAGGAATTACAGCCACTTTTGCACATTTCATACATTTTAACACACTCAAAAGTTACTGGACTATTGATTGACAAGCAAAATTTATGCTTATGCAGTTGTATTGCCTTCATCATTAGTATTATAACATATTTTCAGGTGAAAAGGAAAAATCTCCCTTTTGTTGTTATAGCTGGTGTTTTGTTAACTTGGATAGCACTTGTGTAGTGCTTTCTTACTCCAAGCATCATTCACACTCAGGGGTTCTTGCCCTTGTTGTGCAGAGTAGGGGAGTCAGGGATCGACCCACTGACCTTCTGACCAGTAGACAACCCACACTACCTCCTGAGCCACAGCTGCAAGTTGTATCAAAATTCCTAGTATGCTATTGTTCTGCTAGCTAAATTTGAGTGCTTTTTATATTTTAGGAAGGGTTAGCCAATACATTATAAAAAATATGGATGTAGCCTCTGTGATGCCTCCCTCAGACATCTTGTTTTTTTCCTTTTGACCTGACCATATTTCGCTGAGAGGAAATATGGTCCTTTCTTGCCTGCAAAGAAATAGCCAACATACAGTTAGAGCCATAAGTCTTTGGAAAATGAGAGTAATTTTGAATCCACTCTTCTACAGGGGGATTAACAAAACTATTACATTACCTGTTTAGGAATTAGGAAGATAAACTTGTACCAGAATGATGGGAAGAGAAAAGTATGGAGAAGGAGAGAAACAGCTCATGATTTAAAACAATATGTCATCATCAAACATGGTGGAGGCAGTTTTATGGCACAGGCATCTCTGGCTGCCGGTGTTACCGGGTCACTACTGTTTATTGATGATATGGCTGCTGATAGAAATCCATCCATCCGTCCATTTTCTTAACCTCTTATCAGTGTCACAGGTTGAAAGTCGGTGTGCACCCTGGAGAGTGAGACAGACAGCAGTTCACATTCACACCTACAGCCAGAGTCAGCGGTTAGCCTCACAAGCTTTGAGGGAGGAAGCCAGAGTACCACACAGGCACAGAGAGAACATGCAACCTCCACACAGAAAGGGCCCAGCTGGCCCAAATGCACAATGCTCATTATTATTATTTTTTTTTTTAGGCATTTGGAACCTGACATCAAGGATAACTTCCTCATCACGATTGGAGACGTGTTCGGAATGGAGAGGAGTGAAGCGACTGACTTCTACGCTCTCCTGCTGCAGTGTATGGACCACAGACAGTCTGTGAGTAAATCAGCCTTTGAAGAATGTGTGGTTGTGACTGAGGACATAGTTTACTAGATCAGTGTTTCTTTGAACAACAGATAACCATCTTTGACTCAGAGTCAGATGACCAGATGGCTCCAGACGCTGCCATTTTGACTGCTACTCTCAAGGGTATTTGTTTTCTTCTTTTGGTTGTAAATATCACACATTTTCTCCGCAGATATTTTGATTAATTAATGCGGGACCAGAGTTTTTCTCTTTGTAAGTTAAAACAACTGCCAGGATAAAGATGTATTAGTCTAGAAATGCAGAAGTATGAGTTCTGTTATGGGTTTTGTTGCTGTGACTCATAAACAGGCACAAAGGCCAGCCCGGCAGAGCAGCTGAGTATGACTCTGGCTTGGGACCGGGCTGACATCGCTCAGAAAGACATTCTTGTATATGGACAGCATTGGCAGGTGAGACGGTCAACAACAAGGGGAATCACAGGAGAATGTTGTGTGGTTATTTTTATTAAAGCAGATGATAAGTATTGTACATTATTTTTTTACTTTTGAAGGTGGGTTCTTTGGAGCAAGCCATGCTGGATGCTCTGGTGATGGACCGCGTCAGTTTCGTCAAAATGCTGATTGACAACGGCATGACTATGAGCCGCTTCCTCACAGTGGATCGCCTTGAAGAGCTCTACAATCTGGTTATTATGAAATATTCGGCAGTCTACTTTAAATATTTATATATTTTTTTTTATTCGTCATGTCATCAGTCAAGGAAAACAGTAACATTTATTTTATAAAATATAGTTTTCAGAAAATAACCTTCCTCACATGTACTTTTATGATGTTTCCTCTTCTGTTTGGCTTTCACTTTGTTCTGTAAACACACAAGATTCTTTTTTTGTTTGTTTCTCTTCAATATCTTTCGCAATTCCCAAACCTGCTTTGAATTAAATCGCAGTCACTGTAAGTGTTTTTGCAGCAGGATCTCCATGTTTTGTGGTCAGTTGCATCCAAAATATTTTCCCAGTAGAGTTGTGTTAGGGTTCTCCTAAAATCACAGAGCTCTTTGTCACACATTCATACTCAGTTTTCTCTACATTGCCTTTATATTTTGTGTATCAAAGCCTTTTCACTTATTCATAATAGCGGAATAAGAAGTCCCTCAGAAAACAACCTGACAACCTTTCAAATTCCTCTCCCCAGGCACACCGGCCCACGGCCCGCTTCTTGCACCACCTCGTTGAAGATGCAAAGCAGGTGAGTTTTGATAGTGAGAGCACCTGTGGGTGCACATCTAGCTTGGCATTGTCTTGCTGAAGTACGCAAGCCCGTCCTGAAAAAGACTAGATTGATATGTTGCCCCAAAACCTGTTCAGCATTAAGGAGGCCTTAACAGATGTGCAAGTTACCCATGTGCACCAATGTTCCGTCATACCATTGCAGATGCAAACTTTGGATGCCCCCCCCCTTTTTTAATATTCATATAAA
Source organism: Cichlasoma orientale (assembly GCA_034780415.1). NCBI lineage: Eukaryota > Metazoa > Chordata > Actinopteri > Cichliformes > Cichlidae > Cichlasoma > Cichlasoma orientale. The sequence continues at coordinate 657,059 of JAVDPK010002490.1, read as the reverse complement.
CATTGATTTAATTTACTGTAGCAGCCACATCTACATCTGCATAGTATAAGTTTATTTACCGTGTTTGTGTGCGTTTGTGGGGAGACTTCACTTCTTCCAGGTTATCGTCTTTCCCTCATTGACATGGGCCTGGTGATAGAATACCTTATAGGAGGAGGGTACCGCAGCACCTACACACGGAAACAATTCAGAGCTGCGTACAGCCGTATGCATGACAAAGTGAGCTTTGATAGTATTCATTTTTTGTCTATTTTATCCTGATAAATGCCTCTTAAAATGCTTTGGCTTAAATTACTTTTTGAAGTTTCACACAAATAATGTTCTCCCGCCGGCGCCTGTAGGAGGGCAGACGAGACAGTTCGGCCACCTTTTCTAAACTCAGACAAGGATTGATGCCAAATTCTACGAGGAGCAGGAGCCTCCAGGACCTGCATTTCTTTAGGACTGCCCAGCCTTACAAACGCAAGGTTGGTGTGCGTTATCTTTCGAGGTTTGAGTTCTTAAGAATTCAAACAGTGGAGTAGTTTTATGAAAAAGAAAATCTCACTTCTTTTTCAGTCCCTTGTCAATTATTTTGTTCATAACTCTAACTTTTTCTTCTAGGAGCAAGATGTGTCACCCGGTACCAGCGGAGAGATGTCAAGTCCAGGCCTCGATGACACGTCACTGCTGGTTTCTTTCAACTTCAACGACTTGTTTGTGTGGGCTGTCCTTCAACAGAGGCAGCAGATGGCACTGTTCCTGTGGCAACACGGAGAAGAAGCGCTGGCACGTGCGACTGTGGCCTGTAAGCTTTACCGCTCCATGGCCTTTGAAGCACGGCAAAGCAGCCTGGATGACAATATTGTAGAGCGATTCAAGACATATTCCCTGTGAGTGTCATCGAAATGTATGGCTTTTTCAGCATATTTGAACAAGCAAACACTGGATCCGCTTTGATCCAGTGATCCAGCGCTTATTAATAACAGTGGTGCACTCAGACAAGCGATGCATAATGGAAAAAGTAGATAAATCCAGAGCAGGTGCCAATGATTATACCTTATTCTTTGGTGTGCTATTTGAAATTTTGCCATCTATGCTCTTCTTCTCTCTTCTGTCTTTGTGCGTCAGTGAGTTTGGTAAGCTGGCGGTGGATGTGTTAGATTGCGCGTTTCGTCAGAACGAGCAAATGGCCATGAAGCTGTTGACTTACGAGATGGAGGCATGGAGCCGCTTCACCTGTCTGCAGATGGCAGTCTCCTCGTGTCTCAGACCATTTGTCTCACACTCGTGCACCCAGACTCTCCTCACAGATCTCTGGACTGGTCCGCTCAACATGAGAAAAAACTCATTCTTGAAGGTAAGCTTTTCAGAAGATGCCAGATGAAGCGGGTCTAGCATTCCTAGTGTCAGCTAAGAGTCTAACAGGAATTATAAAAAAGGTACTTTTTGTGCATCTGGCGCACATTCAGGAGATTCAGGAGAGTTTGTGACATAATGAAGTTGAAGCTGAAAAACATTTTCTGCCTGGGATGTTGTACCTTCAGTCGAGCTTTTAAACCGGCTGCTTAAAGCTCTGCTTTCACACCATGTAACCACATCAGTGTTTTCCATCCATCATTTGATCTTCCTGTCATGTAGAGTGCTCTTGCCGTGCTTCGTTGTTTACTTTTGGGCCACACATCACCAGCTGCTATTATATCTCCCCTTCATGGCCTGGTTGTACTAGATGGCGTATTTTTTTCCTCAAGTGGTGAAAGAAGTGTGTTGTATTATGCTTTGTTGGAGCAGCTGAAAGTGGCTTTTATTATGCTTTGTTGGAGGTTGTTAAAGTAGCGAGACACACTTGTTCCCTCTTTTTTTTCCCAGATCATTTTGAGCCTTCTTCTGCCTCCTGCCATCCTGCTTCTGGAGTTTAAAAGCAAAGCTGAAATGTGTCACGTACCACAGACCCACGAGGCAATGTTGTTTGGACTCGACTCTGTCAAGCCAGCACTGGGCACAAGGGGTTCTGGTCAAATGGTAGAGTGCCAATGTTGCACTTATCCAGCGCTATTTTCAAATTTCAACTGGATAATATCTTTAGTACCACACCTCTCCTGTCTGGTCTTCTCTTTTTCTCTGCTCTGCCCTTGTAGGACAGCAAGGATGCAGAGCAAGGGCTCTCTTTCCAAGAGGAATGTTTCGGTCCTGTGTCAGAAACCATGTCTTCTTTAACTGTGCGGTGTGTTTCCTGGATCACAAGGCTCTATGATTTCTACACAGCGCCTGTTGTCAAGTTTTGGTTTCACACAGTAGGTGGCATGCGTCTTTTATGTTAGTAGATACATGATAGAATATTTCTCTTTCTCAAAACGCAGCACAGAAATGGTTGTTGTCACATATTGCTCTCATCCCGCTCTCTCAATCTCTTTTCTCTGTTTCAAATGCAGATGTCCTACTTGGCCTTTCTGATGTTATTCTCCTATGTTGTCCTGGTGAAGATGGGGGACCAACCCAGTGTTCAGGAGTGGCTGGTCATAGCATACATCTTGGCAACTGCAGCAGAGAAAACCAGAGAGGTCAGAGTCGCAGTTTTTTTTCTTTGTTTTGCAGAAGGCATTACAAAAAGTGTTATATAGAAGATAATAAAATAACACAAGTAAATAATAAACTAAATCAGAAACTATATCTATCTTAATTAGGTATTAATGTCTGAGCCAACAAAACTGAGCCAGAAGCTGAAGATCTGGTTCTCAGAATACTGGAACATATCAGACTTCATCGCCATCGTGCTTTTCCTGGCTGGACTGGCAATGCGCTGGCAGGCTAATCCCTATCAGACAGCGGGACGCATCACATACTGTCTGGACATCATCTTCTGGTTTATCAGGGTGATGGATCTGCTGGCTGTTAATCAGCATGCTGGTCCTTACCTCACCATGATCACTAAGATGGTGGGTACAGACTGTACAGCACTCACTGGAAAAATAAGCATTTGAGAAGTGTTTTTTTTTTTTTTTTTTTTTAGTAACCCCTCTCTTTGTGTGTGCCTAGACCAGAAACATGTTCTTCATTGTGGTGATGATGGCAATAGTTCTGCTGACCTATGGGGTGTCCAGGAAGGCCATCCTGTCACCAGATGAGGAGCCATCTTGGAGCCTAGCTCGCGACATAGTCTTCCAGCCCTACTGGATGATCTATGGAGAGGTCTACGCATCAGAAATAGATGGTTCGTGGTCCAATAACACTAGATACTTATTAACCAAAGTTTTTTTTTTTAAGCAGTAGAATTGAACCTGTATGAGCTCGTGGAAATGCTCAGTGGAAAATAGCTGCAAGGCTAATTTGCTACTTATCCCATTTCAGAATTAAGGTCATCCAAACAGTCAAAGTGAGCTTTGCTTGACTCACCTTTGTGTTACAGTGTTTGTTATAGACTAAAGGTGAAAGGTGTTCTTTGTTTCAGGACTTTGATAACTTTAATTACTGCAGGAGCTGATGACCTGTGCATACAAACTAAACTGTAGATAACGAGAGATTTTAAAATGCAGTTGTTATAAATGATTAAGGCGGTTCCAGAACAATAAACGAATCAGTGTATGATAGGCCGCGCTTTGCCCTGTAAACTGCACCATTTTCTCTTAGTTTCAGTTTTTTAATGTACTTTGTGCCATAGTGGATTTAGGCTGTCTCTGTTGCTTCTGTGTCTTGATGTCTCCCAGACCGACTCAGTGATGTTAAAATCAGAGCTCTGCTTCGGCCATACCATATGTTGCAAGACTCTGTGCCTTTTTCTTGTGCCTGTAGAGAGTTTTCTATGACTCTGGCTCTAATTTTGTGTTCACGATGCAGAAAGAGATTCGTACCAAGTCTCTGATGGTTTTTGTGTGATGAATAAGAATCAAAACATCTACTGCGCCTAATACATGTGCATGTGTTTTGAATGGAACAGTTGAAAGTCTTCTTTCAAGCACCTCTGTATGCGTGACTTGTGAATAAGTTGAGCAAATGTAATTTGTACACCTACTGAGAAATGGCCCTTGATGCTTCGCATTGTATTTTCACCATTAATGAGGATGATTAGTGTGAGATCTGTGTGTTTTTGTGTGTCAACAGCATGTGATGAGGATGGTCCGTGTCCTCCTGCGTCCTTTCTTCTACCATTTCTCCAGGCTGTGTATATGTTTGTCCAGTATATCATCATGGTCAACATCCTCATCGCATTTTTTAAGTGCGTATTTTGAAAAATCTTAGCTCATCGTAATTTTATTTTATTTTTTTAGTGGTTACCCTTCAATAAACCAAACTCTTGTCAACAGCATCATCTACTTTGACATGGCATCAACATCCAACAAGTTGTGGAAGTACAACCGGTACCGCTACATAATGACCTATCAAGAGAGACCATGGCTGCCACCGCCCCTTACCCTCCTCAGTCACATGGACCTGGGTTTGAGAGCTATTTACAAGAAAATTAGTGGAGACGCCGAGCGGGAAGAGAGAGCCTCTGGACTTAGTAAGTACTACAGTTTTCTGTAAAAGAAAAAAAAATAGTAAAAATGTTATCTTTACACATTTTACAGTGTAAAGATATCAGTTCTCCTGCATTGCCTTTACTAGAGCTCTATCTGGGCCATGAGGATCGCAAGAAGCTGCACGAGTTTGAGGAGAAATGTGTGGAGGCCTATTTTCATGAGAAAAGTGAAGGCCTGCACAGCAGCCAAATGAACAGGATCAAAGCCACAGCTGAGCGGTAGGACTGACGTTCTAAACAATTTGAGCAAATAAAGGGATGCTTCCCTTTTATTTTGTTTTGTGCAGTTATTTAAAATGATGCACCAGTGCCTGTGTGTTTCTTCTGGAATAGTGTATTACTTTTCCTCCTGCAATATCAAAGTTGTTGGCAACTTTCTGGTCTGGGACCCATGCACAGGATAATTGCTTTGGTGAAGTGTGTCCGATGCAAGAGCCAAAAAATTATTCCTTCTGTAACACCCACAATGGGTCTTTCTGTCTTCTTATTTTCCCTAATTTTGATTGTGGTTTGATTGTGTAATAGATAACGGGGTAATCAAGTTGATACATCTGTCCTAAAATAAAAGCAGATTCTCACTTAACTCCTATATCTGTCCAAAACAGCAAGCATTTAGCATCAGTATTTAAAGCAGTAAGACATCTTTAACCATTTTTTCCCCACATTTTTGTTCCGTCAGAGCGGAAGAGATGTGCATGATGGTGGGGGAGGTTTCAGAGAAGGTTAACTTCATTCAGGATACCCTGACGGAGTTGGACTCTCAGCTCGGTCATCTCCAGGACCTCTCTGCGCTGGGTGTGGACACCCTCACTCTTCTGTCTGCATCCAACAATATACATCAGGAAGAGACACGCCTGGCTCAATGTCGACTCGTTACAGGATCTCAGCACACCATCCCTCACAGCTGGACCCATGCACACAGAAGTCCTGCTGACTGTGATGTTACTAATATACGGCGACTGGTAGCCAAGTCCTGTAAAAGTACCCCGCCTTCGTTGCTAAAGGGCTACACTTTGGCAGGGAGTAGACGGGGATCACAGGAGTGCTATGTAGGAGTCAGGGCAGGCAGGGGAGGAAGACATGGACACACAGAAGAGCAAGAAGAAAGGGCAAAGGAGGTGCTTACTGCTGTCTTTTAATACTGCCATTTCACAATAATAGTAGCACTCCCACACACTGTCCTTTCAGTTGCAGTGTGCTTAATGGGAAATACAATGTTTCAATTTTTAGACCTTTGTCATGTTAAACTCTTTGAAAGAAAAGGCAGTTGTTGCAAACCTGAACTTGGCCTTTAGGGGGAGACAAGCTAAAAGAGATTTGCAAAGTATCAGAATCTTATTTTTAATTTGTAGCATTGTCTTCACTGCTTTATAGCATTTAGACTGTCACTAATTAATCAGTGACTTTAAGAGTTTAAAATACTTTGTTAAACACATATTTCGTCCCCTAGGAATATCCGTATGAGAATCGTCTGGGAGCTTCTAGGCCTGGGTCTTATGCTTCTGTCTCCCCCTGTACTGGTGGAGGAGTTCCTCTGGGTGGTATCAGAGATCAGACACCCTGTGAGTCCTGTGAACCGTCCCAGTGTGGGTCTCCTCTTTCTCCCAGAGGCTTGGAGTCACTCCATTTTAAATTCTGGACTTGTGATCCATATTTGTTTCCCAGTCAGGAGGAAACTTCCATGGAAGAGAAGGATGAAGTAGAGGAAGAAGAAGAAGAAGAAGGGCAAGAGGAGGAAAAGTCACAGGAAGACTTGTCTAATATAGAAGCATGCAGAGCCTCAAGCAATGCCTATCTTCTGTTCGACCCACAAGACATCTCAGAGGGTTTGACGAATCCTGCCTTTTCTCACGATGATAGCCAGCCAACCTTTCGGTCTAGAAAGTCCAACCAGTGGAGAAAACCCATGAAATCCCCCAGGTGGGCATGTTTGTCCAGAGACCGTCCCTATGGCTACTGCAGGTCTTTATCTTCGAGCATGGAGAATATGGCTTTCGCTGGAGCACCCCTCAGTCCAACCAGGGGATCCTTTCCTTCTCTCGATGAACCAATGAACAATGAAAGTTTAAAGAACAATATATCACTACAGTGCAGCAGGAGCCAAGGTATGGTAACGCAGGGGAAGCTGATGGTTTAAAGTGATTCACTTGCATTAACAGATGTATGTCTGTGTTTCTGCAGAGTGGTCCAAATCGTCTGACTTCTCTCAGGTCCTGGACAACAAAGGCAAAAGCCAGAACAGAAAGACCGTGAAGATACAAGAGAGCAGTCGAGATTCGGTAATATGAAAAAAGTTGTGTTCCTCGGAAACACTGCATGAATCATAATTTGCCATTTCTCATAATGTTAAGGGAAGCTTGTCCATTTCAATAGGGAGCAATGCAGTCCCAGTTGTCTGATGCAACCTGGGGACGGTGCCGGAGGTTGATAGGAGAACCCACATGTTGGTCGGCTTCAACCAGCCTCAGTCAGCTCAGTAAGGACCTGCATTTAGACCGAATACATGCTGTATTTGTAAGCAGAGCTTTCGGACAGCACCTGCTAATATGCATCGCCCTACTTAATCTGTAAGTGTGTGTACGGTAGCGCACGAGGATCAACGAAGTGGACAGGGTTGTTTTTTTTAATACCAAAATAAATAAACTTTGATATTGATATATGCAATGTGTAAATTATCAACAGTGCGAAGTTTCTCATGTTTTACTTAAAGATTGTTAATATTATTTCAGATTTTGAACCATTGGATTTGATGCAGAAACAGGTGTTTTCTTATCCGGTAAAGATATATTTTGGCAACATTAGTAATAATTATAATATAATTACTGTATAATATGTCAGTGATGTCTCTCTGATTACTGTTAGGATGTATGGAGCCCCACTCATTCAGCTTGGAACAGCTGTGCCAGATCCATGAGCCGCAGGTCTTCGTAAGTCTGCCTTTTTTTTTTCTCTTTGTCTTCCAGATTTACTCTGAATTTGACTCAACTCTTTATTTAACTGTCGCATATTTTTCTTTATGCCTGCTGCAGATTGCAGAGTGGCATTTTACCTGAAGGTATTTTTGGATGTACAGCTTGAATACATTTTCTGTAGCGTATGATCATGTAGTGATTGTTACGCTGAGATTTATTTATTTATTTTTTGAAATTTCCCTTTACTTTACTCGCTGCAGCCAAGAGCCCCTCTTTCCAGTCGACTGACAGTTTGTATCCACACTATTCAGGTAGTTTATATTTCCAAAAAAAGGTGTCTATCTGGACTCATCTATTGTCCATCTATTTTTTCATTTTCTTGAGTAATTTCACTTGTATATTAGCTCATATGCACTTTTTGTCTTTGTTGCATTTGTGTGTTAACAGCCATGGAGAGAAACAATTTGATGAGACTGGCTCAGACCATCCCTTTCACTCCTGTCTCAATTTTGGGTAACTTTCTCATTTGGTGCTTGTTTGTATATCCTTCCATCCATTTCTATGCACTTAATTTGTTTTTTTCACATTCTCTGTAGGAGGTGAAGAGGTGAGCATTTACTCTCTGGAGGAAGTAGCCTCTGATGCTGACACTGAATCCAGCTCAGTCTCTTCCTGGTCATCACGAGGCCTGTCCGCTATGCTGCAGCCCCTCTCGAGTGAAGAAGGCTCTTTGGATGGCGGCCTCCGGCAGGGCCGCCGGGTGCTCTGTACATGGGCTGAACAGGATGTGCTCAAACCTGGTCTGATATATGTGGTGAAAGGTTTCAGACCAGAGGTGGTTCGTGCCTGGCAGAAGTGCTTCCATGGTAGCACGGCACTGCAGCTCTGTTTAAGGGTATGCGTACCACAAAGTAATCAAGGAGTCACTTACATTAGTTGGTTAGCAGATGTATTACTTTTTCACAGGTTTGAATTGAGTAGTTTTATGCTCAATTTTTTTTATAGGAGATACAGCAGCAGAGAGCAGCCCAGAAGATGATGCAAGTGTTCAACCAGGTCAAACCTGATGATTTGCACCACTCGCCAAGGTCTGTGTTTTGCCTTTCCTACGTGCGTGTTAGGTTTGTCTGTGCATTTAAGAACCGCCTCTTTTATCCCCCAGATTTCTTGATGTGTCACTGGTCCTCTGGCATCCTAATGGCCAGTGGCTGACGGTTGAAAGGAACATGTCTGGTGACTTCAGGAAATACAACAACAACACAGGAGAGGAGATCACCCCCTGCTGTTCACTGGAAGAAATGCTGCTGGCTTTCTCCCACTGGACCTATGAGTACTCGCGTAGAGAGCTGCTGGTGCTCGACATACAAGGCAGATACTTTTACTTTGTGTGTGTTTGTGGAACGCATGTTTATATCATTTTACATGTGAGATGTCGGCTCTTGCTTTCTTTGTCTTTCCGCTCTGTTTTTTTCATTCCTTTCTTCTTTTTGACAGGAGTAGGAGAGGAGCTGACTGATCCCACAGTCATTATGGCCGATGACCAGAGGTACAGTAACCATTTCTGCCACGCGTATAATTAATGACAGAAATTCATATTTTCTGATTTAAAAAAATTCAGATTTTTTATGTACTGATGAAAGCCTGTGCTCTTCATGCTGCCTGTGACCCTGTTGCAGTGTTAGCAGGGGTGAGATGCTTTTTGGCCCCGATAATCTTGGAGATGCTGCCATCAGCGGTTTCCTGCAGAAACACTCTTGCAATGCCTGCTGCCGCAGACTGGGCCTAAAAGGTCAGAAACGTACAAAACCTCGTCTAAGAGAAAGAGAAGGGGTCAGAGAATGTGTGTGTGTTAATATATAATATATGAGTACTGTATTTGTATAATCCAGTGTGTGACATGCGGATTACCATTTCATGGTATGCACCTTTTTTTTTTTCCGCTTGTGTGCATGTACACGTCTTTGTGTGTCACCTCTGTGTCGTCACTCAGGAGGCCAGCTTGGCTCAGAGAGAAATCCCCAACAACTTCAAATGAAGACAACACACACGAGCAGCCAGCTAATTAAGCTGCGAGTGTTCGTTTATTTCTATAACAACAGTAGTGTTTGAGGCATGGGGGAGGGCCCTTCTTTGTGCGTTGTGCTGCACGGCCTTTGATTACGTATTAATCATGTCTTTGTGCTGGCGATGTGCTGCTGAGACATTAGCTTTGATTAGCTATTAATTAACGTCTCTGGGTAGACATGATACCGGCATCTAGAGGATAACTGCGCGGAAAGAAACTGTGCTCACAAACAAACAAGCCCAGCAAACAAACACACAAACATTCAGACACAGTTGTTTTGATATTTCAAAGGTACGTTGTGTTTCCTCTTCCTCTTCTTGTGTCCTCTCCAAGATTTCACCAACAAATCAAACCAAATTATTCATGCTGGATGCATGGATTTCCTCCCAGGCCTGTCAGTATTCTCTTTCTTGTGGTAATGACTGTGTTATTGGAGCGACATGTCGCTAACTGATGTTTCTGTTGTTCAGATTTAAGGAACCAGCCGGACAGCTGCGAGAACAGCGCTGACGCGGAGCCGACGTCGGGGACAGAAGAACAAGAAGACGATGAAACCGGGAGGTGACCTTTGACTCAAGAAGAAGGGAAAAGAAACCAGGAGAGCTTTTAGAGACATCTTCCATAATCACGAGTTCTGTCTCTTCATGAAAGATCCTTGACCGGACGCTACAAATAATTTTGCACTAAGGATGTTTATAGATTTTTCAGGAGGGAAAAGCAGTGTTGCAGAACACTTTTCTGTAAAAAGATGAGAAACAGTAAAAGAAAATGACTTTGCACTCTAAATTACTATTTTTAGTCCAATCATTAATCTAATCAGGATTAATTTAATATGCATTATATATGTGAGTCAGAAAAATGAAGCAGAATCTCACCCATAAAATTTCTTTTATTTTTTTTTCTTCCCACAACAAAATGTCTACAAAAGCGATAAAATATAGAATTTAACAAAAAAAATCACTTCAGACCTTCACATTGTATATACATCTCAAAGGAGAACTCACTAAGGCCCCTGCACAGCTCTGAACTTCGACCCAGTGTGATCCATCGTTCGTGGGTGCGACTCACTTTATTGCAGATGCATGCATTTACACACGCACAGTCACTCTTTCATTCTTTCATCCGAAAATGAAAAGTTGGACAGTAGAGCTCGTGGATTCATAGCAGAGCCAGAGTTCAGAGTCAAGCAGAGTCCCCACCAAATGAAAAAGCATAAAATGTAAAAACGGTTCGTCAGTGTAATCAAATACAGGTTTTCCTTGGAGTTCCCCTTTTTTGATTGGTTTCTCAAGTAAACTCACACAGTAAAGCATCTACGCCCCACTCTGCCAATCCTTCCTCACCTCACTAGCTATGGCACTTTGAAAACAAACAAATGTCTCCTTTTTTTGTATTTTTTTTTTATGTATTTTTTTTGTCGTTGTTGTTTTGTTAGTCCTGTGTAAAAGAGGTTCTGTAGCCTAAGTACCTTTTAGGTTTCGGTTACAGATTGCTACATTTTGTTTTATTTGCTCTTGCTGGGATGCAAAGACATTCTAAACAATAAATTAACAATTTTCAACACTACTCCAATTGCACAAATGTGTAATGCATCAAGAAAGTTTACAAAGCATTGGTAGAGTCTCATTCTCATTTTCTTCCTCACACGCACACTTTCACGCACACACGGGTTCATCTTAGGAAAGGGAGAAGGAGGTTTGGACTGTATTTGACTAAGTGTAGGAAATGTTTTCCAAACTACGCGTATTAAAAATTGTCTGCGCAATTTGTCCGAGTCACGCCAAAGAACGGCGACTGCTCATTGTGCGCTCCGTGATGTCATTCTGTGTTGATGGAGTGGTAAAGGCGCATGATGCGTTCAGCCCCTCACACTGAACAGACTACTCCATAACATTCAGAATCGATTATTCTCCCACAGCAGGTTAAGGGCGTCTTATCCGATTCAGTAAGGCCAGTTCAGAAAGGGCCGTTCAACGCACACATTCAGAGGTTGAGAACAAAAAAACATTTCAAATCCAGCAACAAATTAAAATTGGTCGTGTATAAATTAGAGCATTTATTTAAAAATCCTTTCAGTTTGTGAAAAAAAAAATTGCTTTGAACTGACTAAATTGATGTGGAATTTTCCCAAAACCCATTGCCCACCCTGCCAAAAAAACCCCAAAACAACCCAAAACAAAAAACTCTCCCACGAAACCCACATTATCATGAGAAGAGAAAACACAATAAGCCCCAAATGTTTCATTGCTATGAAACATCATGCAAATAGAACAGAACAACAATAGGCTAATAGTAATAGAAGAATAGTAGTCATAATAAGAACAATAATAATAGTAAATAGTAATAAAATAAAAAATAATCTTACAATGCAAACATGACAGTAGTAAATGCCTCCAGTTCTTATTGCTACAGTATCTTACTTACAGTGTTGCGTTGCCACTCGTTCTTGCCCCCCCCTCCCCTCACAACCCCCATCCCTGCCCTCTGATTCACAGTCTAACAAGGGATAATAAAAACGTCACACACAAAAACTTCATATTCAGAGTTGGAATTCACTGTCCCTGCGGTGTTGTGATGGCGCTTGTGTCACAGCTTACTAATGGACTTCCCTCACTGACCCAAGAGCAGCAAAATAAGCAGTAAACATGAACGTACAGTGGTGACAAGAGCACGCTGGCATATAAGTTTTCCTAGTGCTATGAAATGATGATTACCGTATAATCTGGAGTCTAAAGAGATTTGGACAGTGAATTCATGCTCTATACACACACACACATACACACAGACATACATCTGTCAAAGCCTTGTCTGGGCAGATTTCATTGCCGGCATACACTGGCGGTGTATGCCCTTTTTTTTTAAATCCTAAAAAGTTATTCTTTAATAATTTTTTTTTTTTGTAAATTTGCAAAAATATTAAACCCTCTTAATGCAAAATCTGAAAAAGAGCTGCTCCCTGAGAGATGCTTTGTAGTGCATCGAGCCTTAATGAGCAAGTGATTGTCTTTTAAAGAGTCACTGGCCTCTGATCTGTAGTCGGGTCAGGGGTCAAAGGAGAGATGTTGGACTTTGGGGGAACCTTTAAATGGACGCAGGGTGGAACACATCAATGTAAGCTGATTTGCTAATGTTAATATTGGTACTTGCTCCCTCGTGCTGTCAACATTGTTTTGTTCTCCACGTGGAAAAAAATCGTGTATGGAAGGACAATAATATTAGGGGTTCCAGTGGTCTTAAGGGATGCATTACTGGTCTGACTGCATCTGTGTCTGTGGGAAGTCAAAGATTTGGCCACTATGACTTTGCAAAACTCAGAACACCTTCCCTTTTTTTAGTGCCTAAATAGTCCGCTGATCATAGCATTCAGAGCTGAGGTAAAAGTGCGATTTTTAGATTTAAAAAGTATCATCAGCTGATTAATTCTGTGCTCATGCTGTGTCAAGTGTCTCTTATTTTGGCTCATTTTGAAAGGGAGCTCTTTAGCTGTGCTGCTGAGATTTCACAGCACTTATTACATTACATGAGAGATTCACAGAGCATACAGTGGCTGTATGCAGAAACCACTGAAACATATATACTCAATGATTTTTCAAATTATTCCTTCACCAGAAAAAAAAAACTAATAACAACATGCCCGGATAAATAAGCGTGATTTTAAACAGTGGCCAAAACACACAAGAGAAAGAAACTAAGACAAAATGTAAGTGCTAATAATTATGGAATGACTAAGTAAAAAAAAAACAAAAAAAGTGATTGTCTATCACAGCTTCCTTTTTTCAAATTGTTAATGTCATATTGCAGCTTTAAATGGTGTTAGGATGATTGGAGGCTATTCTGCATTTCTTCATTTCTTTAAGTCAGTGCTCTCTTTAGTGTCCTAACCTCGGTTCACATTGTGTCACACTGAAAACACTGCAAAGTCTGTGGAATGAGTACCGCCCATGGAAATAACCACTGAGTGAAATATAGTGCACTTTACTTAAAACGGCTACCTTGATCTAAACAGCTGAAAGCAGGAAGAGGAGGAAAAGAATAAGATCAGAAAGGCAGTGTGAAAATTATTGCTTTTTAGAGAAAGGGTCCGACGTGTTCACAGCCCACAGAGTCTTTGTTACCCGCGGACTGTGATGATTGTGCAAACAGTGATTGTAGGGATGAGGCATACAGCACTCGTATAGGTTTGATTGACTGGAAAGTCGTGAATCCAATTCAGGTTTGTGTCATTTTTGTTGCCTTTTTAAATTTTTTTTGTGGATATCTATACACGTCCTCACTGTGATTTCTATCCACTTATGTCTGCCAAATATTTATGTGACGGTCCCAGAACATGAGAGATAAAAGGTCTGGGGTACAGGGGGAATTTGGGAAGAGGTTTGGGGTTCATTGCAAGGTCCTAGTCTCCGATTAGCCGTTTGTGGTTGATTGTTCGAAAGCAGTCCAGCTTTTATTGGACGTAATTATTGCAGCGAGAAATAAACGAGTGATAAGATGGCAAAGCTGCCAGATTCTTTTTTCTTGCAAAATAGAATATTTCTGTATATATCTCCAGCTTGAAAAGTAGTAGTAGCCATTATTTTCTTTTTAAATCCTTCATATGCTCTCTTTACATTACTATAAGATAAGAAGGATGTAGTACCTTCTTTTAAATAAACAAAATCCAGACAAGGCTTCTATATATCAACAAACCCAAATTGACTCCCGGTTTTTAGCCAGTGTTGTTTTACAAGTCTCAACTTTACAAATTCTGTACACATGAAACTATCAAATAAAATAAAAACACGTAGACACGGTATAGTCAGCCACGGTGGACTGCTGTATATTTAAATTAGGACTAACTTATTTTAACAGAACAAGAAGTAATACTGGAATCCGCTCTCCACTAGAAGAATATCTACAATAGCTTCTCTAAATCCACAAGTTCCCTCCCCCATCCAGCTTCTCCAACTTCACAATGTCTTCACGTGGAAAATAATTCAAACGATTTTTTTTTTCAAAAGTTAAATCATTTTAACTTACCAATTTTTTTTTTAAAGATTGACAGCTTAAAATTGTTCCTAGATGTTTTAAAGTCTGTACATTACTGGTCAGTCAGTTCAGTTCAGGAGAGAGGTGGAAGCCCCGCTCAGGTTGTGGCTCGGGGCACGTTTCATTTATATATACATTCTTCAGACTGTATCGGTGAACAGAATGGGTAAGTGCTGGACATTCCTAGTATTGTTGGCGGTAACTCTAAGCTGCTAGCAGATGACTCCTCACCCACCAGCTTGAAATGTGCCTGGGGGAGCTTGGTAATATGTGGTTGCCACGATGACGTAGTCGGCATAGCTGCTATCGTCTCGTTGGATGCGGCTGTCTTATTTTCTTGGTCCTCTGCTGCCGTCATTTGTTGCACGTTGACCACAGGCAGTCACTTGGGCATGGCCATGGCAGAGTTTGGGTCTGGGTTGAAGAGTTCTTTGTAGAGTGGAGGAAACAGGACATTGACCGTTTCTGGGTGGAGTTGCTGGAAGGCCTGAAGCTCTTCAGTATGGAGTGTGCACAGGGCTGACAACGTTGGGATTCGGCTGATCAGCTGCCAGACAAGAGGGAGAGATGATCAAGGACAAGGAAATTTAAAGACTGACAGAAGTCAGTCCTTGTACTGCTACTTCTGTTATGTTTTTTTCCCATTGATCCACCTGTCCTTGAGAGCAGAGGTGCTCCTGTCTATGGTTGATTTGTCTTAGCCTAAAGATTCATATATTTTAGGTCTCGGAGTCTATGCTGATATGGCTTATCTCACTAAAAATTCCAGTCCTACCTTAGCCAGTGCATCTTCATCCATATGGTTCTTCTGCATAATGTGCTGCAGAGCAAAGTAGATCTTCTCCTGGAGCTTTTGAACTTTCCGAGGCTCCATCAGCCACGGTCGATCTGAGCGGAAAAGAAAAATTGTATCTTTTAGTGTCCACAGAGTTGACTGAAGGGCTGATATAGATGAATGTACACAGAGTAACTATCTTATTTTGCTTACTTTAAAGTTTGTTTGTTTTTTTAATTCAAGTGCTAAAGTAAATACACATTGCTACCTGCATTATTATAATATAAGCAGAGTCGCACTGACCTGTGGAAATTAGTACAGCTGCAGAGAACAGCGCAATCTCCTCCTCTGTTAGCTGCAGCGAGCACATACTCTTGGCAAAGTCAAACACTGCACTCACTAAGTCATCGCAACCTTGGAGGGATGCACAGGGAACGGCAGACAAGAAGAGAAAATTTTATTATTTTCATTGTCAGTCTTTTTTTTTAATACTGCTTGACTGTGGTCCTCATTCATACCAAGACATAATGTTTAGGTAGTAATGTCTTACCTAGGGCTTTGAACATCTGCATGCCTCCATACTTCCCTTCAAAGAGCACAGTGTTGTTGAGAGGGTTGAATGCCCTGCACATCCGCACCAAGACCACCTCCAAACAACCTGGAGAGAGATTGTGGTAACTTTGAAGTTGACATACTTACTAAAAGGCAACCAAAGCAAGAACCCACAGTATATTTACTGTCCGCTGACTTGACTCTCTCTGACTTTTGCTTACATAAAGAGATAGGCCTGGCCTGCTACTGACTGTTCATTCGGCTCACCTGACTTGAGAAGAAGGATCTGGTCATTCTGGCACAGTTCCATAAACCCTGAGATGCGCTTGGCGAACTCCACCACGTACTGGATCGCATGGGTGATCTGGATGGCACACTGCTGCCACAGCACGTCGCGGGGCTAGAACCAAACGAGACCCAGGTTAGGCTTGTACCCTTTTGTATCTGCATCCATGTGAGTAGATGAAATGAACTGCATTTTATTGCGATGACTGACACATTCTGTGATTTTATGTATTTTTCATTTCTATGATTAGTGAAAAAAACCCCCACTAAGTCAGTAAAGTGAACTCAAATATCCACCAATTATAAGTACTTCAAGTACAAAGTTCAAAGCATTACACATGAATAACCATTACTGCACTGAACAGAAACATTCGCCCATATTCCTTATATTTTCAGTATGTCAGAAGTAGCTGAAAATCAGTGTAACTGAAATGGAAAAAGGACTTGGAGAATATAGAGCTATATAGCACGTTGTGACTGTAAATGTCATGTTTGGATGGTGTCATAACACGAAACCTCACCTTGCTCTGGTACATCTTGACCTCTTCATAGGAATGTGTCTGCCAGGCTAGCTGCTGCAGCTCCTCTGTTGTGTACTGACATGTTTCCAAGTGGGACTTGATAATATTTTGAGCAATACGATCTGGAAAAGAGGATTATTCATGATGGTTATGTATTCCTTTCCCTATACAATGTTATTTTTTTTTGGTATATTTACTATAGATTGGATATAGCAGTATATGGAGTGTGTATGTTTAGGAGTGAGCAGGCCTAAAAATGAGTCTGAAGCATTGTGCACATTGTGCTGCAGGTACTATTATCACTCTATGCTGAAAACAAGAGACTTCTTTATTGCTGCCCACTTTCTACTTGATTTTATATTCCCTTTAATTAGTCTGAAGGGTTTAATCTTAAATAAATCTTAACTTGTGCTATCAGCCTTAGCGGTGTGTACAGTAGTATGACACCTTGCCAGCTATAAGTTTAAGCCTGTCTGATCTCCTCTTCTGCTCTCAGATTAAGACCCTGACTCACGCTCCTGAAAGGGCTTCATTGTGAGCAAACATGCAAATGTCCATGTGGATAAGTCAGGTAGCTTTTAAATGACTCTGCTTTATCTTATTTGATGAATAGAGGAAAATGCAGTTTTTACCCAGCTCTCCCATGCTGACATTATTGGGCCCAAGCTGACTCTCCTGGTAGCCTCCGTAGCTGAACAGGTTGGGTACTGGCGTCAGGTCATACACTGGCTCCTGCTTAATGTGCTTCATGCCCGACATGTCCAAACCTGACTGGTCTGGAGATGGCTGGGTGGAATCCATCCCATAGTATCCCCCGGGGACTCCTCCTCCATTGCCATGGCCACCTTTGGGTAGCTCAATGACGTGACCATTGGCATAGGTGCCCCCAATTTCATGGTTAAGGGTGGAAAGTCCGTTGGTTAGGCTGGATGAATACACGCGTGCCAGAGCTTCTGCTTCGCCTGTCTGCTGTTGCCGCTGCTCCTGCAGTCGTGCCTGGTGCTTCTGGACCTCTGCATACAGGCTGTCACGCTGCTTCTTGGACATGCGGCCAAACTTTACCGCTTTATGGGAAGAAAATAAATAAAATATAGAATGAAAAGAAATCCACTATTTGCACAAAAGTAGAAAAAGTGGGGAAAACAATACATGTGATCCTATTTTTGGCTCAGCTACAGACAGAGGGTTAGTACTTATATTTGCCCACTCATGCACCATAGATATAAATGTATACTGGGCCTCACCATCTCTGGACATTCCTAGGGCAAGACATTTCTGCAGGCGGCAGTGCTGGCAGCGGTTGCGGTTTGTTCTGTCGATGAGGCAGTTCCTCTGGCGGGGGCAGGAGTAGGAGGCATTGTTCTGCTGACTACGTCTGAAGAAACCCTGGTTACATGTCAGCAGAGAAAACAGGCTTCAGGTACCCGTTGAGTACAGACTGTGTGATGTTTCTGGGCAAATAAATCAGGCTTTGACTAAACCACATAAAGTCTCACCTTACATCCCTCACATGTAATGACGCCGTAGTGGATTCCTGATGATTTGTCTCCACAGATTTTGCATGGTATAACTTCGATTTGGGCTGTAAGAAAAAAAAGAGAACAAAAAAAAAGATGTGCGTTACTAATCAGATTTTGGATACAGCCTAATTTGCGGTTGGTGTTTGCGAACACCTCGTTCAGTCGTCTCACAGATGTCAGACCTCGGCTGGTGGTCTAATTTGATGTTAAATGTACACACAGTGAGTAACCCAGCCTACTGGGTTATCAGTTGGCTGTATGACCTCACTGAGCTTACACTGTGCCTGCATACTGCGTTTGTGTCACGTTAACTCCAAATTCACAAGGGCACAGTGACATGCGGGCATTTGTTATGTGCTTCTAGGAGTTTTCTAATGAATGGGACACGGAGGACACACAAAATAACAGGGTTGTGCCTGTGGATTCTTTGTGTTACCCTTAAAGGACAGACCCCTGCGGGTTAAAAAGGTTGCCCATAATGAGAAAACACAATGTGTCACCAAAGGACCACACTTGCTCTTCAACTCTTATCTTTTCTCTTACACACACACACACACACACACACACACACACACACACACACACACACACACACACACACACACACACACA
>JAVDPK010002490.1:604034-628928 GCA_034780415.1 Cichlasoma orientale | reverse complement strand
ACAGTCCAGTGTCTTTGCCTTTTCTCTCTTTTCTCTTTCTATGAGTCTTTTTCAGTGCCTCTTGGTGCCAAAACCAATTTCAGCCTCTTTCTGTCTGAGAGGGTCAAGATAGGCTGAAATCAATGGATGTGCGACTGGAAATCTCATTACAGGGCATTATGAGGGAGACATGTTGTTGTGATTACTCTGCAATATTACCTTTGCAGGCACATGTGAGAATAGTGGAGCTGAAGGACACCATGTTAGATCCTTGTCAGCACAATGTACTCAATCACCCGCATCATCTTGATACAAGATCAAACAACTTGACTTTCAGAGTGTAATATGGTGTTGTTGTTGTTTTTTTTGGTAACTTGAGTGTTGTGTATGTGTACTAAGATACAAGGTCACTGATTTCTTCCTAATGTGAGCTGGTGCAGTTTTGTTTCCTTGCTGTGGCCCTGATTAGTCTTATAGGAATATCCCGGGACTTTTGCATTGTGTTTAGGTTTCGGTAAATGTAAGGTTTTTGTTTCTTGTATGTAGGGTTGTAGGGTTTTGTTGCTTTGTTTTTATCTGCGTAAATTGAATATGTAACCAGTGACTGCAATAAATATTAATAACAGCCCTACTTTATATTCCTCTTAACAAATTTCCAAAACACAGGAAACTCTGTAATTGAAAAATTAATAGCTTTCTGACAAACTCTGCTCTGCTTTCATAAAATGTGAGGGTTGTTAGGACTTTAAACACAAGTGAGAAACTTTAAGGCAACACTATATATTAAAGTGAAATGATGAGTTACAGTCATTTCTTGCTTATTTCTTGCGTTACAACAGAAGTCAGTAAGGATGACTACATTTTTAATCTACAAAGTATGACCAATCGGGAGCATCTCTGCATAGAGAACTGAAGTGTAATGAAAGTGCTGGGTAACCATTTAAAAAAAATAATTTGATATTTTGGAAAATTAGTTTATTATGTTTTTTTGCTAAGAGCTGAATGAGAGGATAAATACCACTTTTATATTCATGGGTTATTTAGCTGGAGGCAGTAGTCTGTTGGGTTAACTTCAATTTGCAGAGGAAACACGGGGGATGATGCTCTGCTCAACATCATACATTCACCTATCAGCAGTGTTGGTCCTACAACCTACAACACCCACATGTGTGGTCTTCCCAAATGTTTTCCCCAGCACTGTAACCTGCCCCAAATCAAAACATGCCAGGCTAGAAGACTCGTGTATGGCTGCGGTATGATTTGTAGGTGTGTGCATTTTTATGTACACTGATGTAACAGTATAGCTCAGCCTATCCTCTACTTCCCCTCCCCGTTTCCATCTCCGTCTTCTCTCTTTCTCTCATGTTGCCTGAAGCAATGCTGTCACTTTCCATCATGTTTTGTTCTAGTAGGTAAAAATGATGCTACATGGCTGTGCGGTGTGTTGCTATGTATGTTTATTTTTTCTTGGCTGGCCAAACATATTATTATCATTTTGAATTTGTTGGTTAGAATTCAATGCCGCCTTTTACAGTAAAGTGAAAATGAAAGGGTTTTTTTGCTACATGCGTAATACATGATCAGGCCTGTGTTTTACTTTCACATTGATCTCTTCATGCTCAGGCCTAACAGGAAAGTTACAGCTGTAGACAATCCATAAATGCCAATTTATAAACCAACCATACATCCCAGCTATCCACCCTTATCATGGAATAAATAGACTGCTAGTAACAATTAATCAACTGCATTTACATGAAAATCTTTAAGAATATACAATTGTAATTTAATTGTAATTAAAAGAAAATACTGGATGTTGTCTATTAATTTATGCAGTAGACACAGTTGATGATGTGTCTGTGTGTACTGGCTCTGTGAGAAACACTGATAAGTACAGTTTAGCTTCCAAACAAACACAAGTACGAGTATGAAGTTAAGATGGGCAGAGGTTCACCAGTCTGCAAAAAACCGCATCCACAAATTGTGGAACGATTTCAGAATGATGTTCCTGAGTGTAAAATTGTGAAGACTGACTATGCCAGGAATCACTGTCTGTGAACCAGTTCAGTGTGCCATCCACAAATGCAGGTTAAAGCTCTATGATGCAAAGAAGAAGCCATATGTGAACACGATGCAGAAATATGGCTGCCTCTATCTGAGCCAAAGTTCATTGAAAATGGACTGAGGAAAAGTGGGAAACTGTTCTGTGGTCAGACGAATCAAGATTTGAAATTCTTTTTGGAAAACATAGATGCTGTGTCCTCCAGACTAAAGAATTGTTTTCAGCGCTCAGTTCAAAAGCCTGTATCTCTGATGGCACAGGGGTGGAGATCTTTCACCAGCTGAAAACATTTGGCGCATCATGAAATGAAAAATCCAATGAAGCAGACCCAGGACTGTTGAGCAGCTAGAATCCTGTATCAGACAAGAATGGGACAACATTCCTCTCCCAAAAGTCCATCAGCTGCTCTCCTCAGTTCCCAGATGTTTAATAACTGCTGTTAGAAGAAAAAAGTTAAAAATATTTTTTCTTAAACTGGTCGATCACAGCCAATCACACAATGCCATGGTATATATAAACATGGTCACGTCAACCTCACGTCAACAAAGTTCAATCTCAGAATGTAGCAGAAAAATGATTTACGTGACTTTGAGCTGGTCTGAGTTTTTCATAAAATGCTGATCTACTGGGATTTTCACGCACAAACATCTCCAGGCTTTACAGTGATGGTCCAAACAGAGAAAATATCCAGTGAGCGGCAGTTCTCTGGGTGAAAATGCCTTGATAATGCTAGAGGTCAGAGGAAAATGGGCAGACGGCTTTGAGATGATAGAAAGGCAACAGTAACTCATATTACCTCTTGTTACAACCAAAGCATGCAGAAGAGCATCTCTGAATGTACAACACATCCAACTGGGTGCCACTCCTGCCAGCTGAGAACAGGAAACTGAGAGTCACATGGCAGCAACTCAGTGCAAGAGGCTACAATTCACACAGGCTCACCAAAATTGGACACTAGAAAATTGGAAAAACGTTGACTGGTCTGATGAGTCTTGAGTCCTGTTGTCTCATTTCAATGGTATGGTCAAAATGTGACATAAACAACATAAAAGCTTGGATCCATCCTGCCTTGTATTTTTTCATTTATTAGTTTATTTAACAGGGACAGTGTACATTAATTAAAATTGTAGTAAGTGTACCAGAATTAGCCAAAAGGCTATTTTTCATCGTTGTCCCTGGACAGATCTTAAAATTGTCTAAAACCTAAATCTACCTAAAAACAATAAAAGGATTACAGTGAACAATACAAATATAAAAGAGCAATAAAACAGTTCAAACTGGTTTCTTGAACATGACACTGAGTTCACTGTACTCAAGTGGCCCCCACAGTCACTGAATCTTAATCCAATAGAGCAGCTTTTGGATGTGGTGGAACAGGAGACTCACATCATGGACGTGGAGCCAACAAATCTGCAGCAACTGTGTGACGCTATCATGTAAATATGAACCAAAATGTCTGAAGAATGTTTCCGAGAGCTTTTTGAATCGAAGCCATAAAGAATTAAAGCAGTCTGAATAACAGGGGGTCCAACCGGTACTAGCACAGTGTACCTAATAAAGTGTCTGGTGAGTGTATGTACTGCATATTAGCATTCATTGTATATAGTAAAAGCCACTGTGAGATCCCCCTTTGGATTGTGAACTCTCATGAGAAGGTGGAGTGCTTTATTTATTATCTAAATCTTTGTTCACAAGTGTGTGCGCATCCCACAGACAGAAAAACATGTTAATTAGTGCAAAGCAGCTTTTAGCAGAATCTTAGGCACAGACGTCTTGGACAGGCTGTCAGTAAAACTGCACAGCGGGACATATTATTTGTCAGATAATTGCATTAAAAATGCTCCAAAAGAGTCCGTCACCACAAACAGGTGGAGGTCAAGAGGTTGTGTTCAGTAACCCGAATTAGCTGCGGCAACACCTAGCAATTGTATGTAAGGAATTGTGTGGGTTTAAACACCCAGCAACTGAACATTTTGACTTGTCTACTTGCAACTTCGGCATAACTGAACTTGGACTACAAAATCGCTGCAAGACAAAAAATGGTGGATTTACGAAATTATTAGCCGGAAGTCCATGACCTTGTTTAGCAGTTCCATGGCAAATACTGTGACCTAATAAGAACGTAATAGGGAATAGAGAAACTGAACAGACTGAAAAATATGACCCAAAAAGAATATAAAGATATCTACGCACCGGTAGAGAATAAATTTAAATTTTCTGCACTCCTAGACACTCAGAGTACACAAAAAAAATTATTTAAGGGCTAAAAAAAGTGAATGATATGTCTCCTTTAATACAATAAAACAAACAAGAGTCTGACCTGTCAAGATAGGCAGAAATTAATGGACCAGTTTGTAAACATGGTTTTTTTGGCTGGAAAGTTGAACATTTTAACATGGTAGTCTATAAGAACTGACTTGCTTTTGGAGGTAGCCCCAAGTGGCCATTTACAGAACTGCAGATTGGGGCATTTCCACATTGGCTTCGTTCTTCAGCCCGAGAAGTTGTTAGATAGATTTGCAAAATAAAAAAAATATAAATTAATAAATAAATAATCTTAACCTATTGAATAAGTTCCATGACTGTATTCTGCTGACATTAAATGTGAAATTGCGTTTGCAACTTGCCCGCCTTCACACACTGTGCAAATGTACAGTAATACTGTAAACAGATTGAGTGCACAATTATAAAATAAATTTATGGCTAACATCCATCCATCCATCCATCCATCCATCCATCCATCCTTCCATCCATCCATCCTTCCATCCATCCATCATGATTTAACATAGTGTGCAGCAAGGGCCACATTTCCCAGCCTTTCTGCTCCCACAGTCATGGTTGTATGAAACATTAAAGCCAAACTCAGACCATCTATATTTCATACAGCATTTTGCAAACAACAGATGAATTAATTATATCGTGAAAGTGGGCATAACCTCTGCATCAGCGTATCACCATGGCCTATTTCTCTGCTTTTCTGAATGAGGAGTGGGGTTGATGATGGCTGATGTTTGTGGCGGCCAACCACATATGCGAATATGTGAGTGTATCTGTGTTGTGTATGTACGCGTGTGTCACTTTATCCCTGTCTAGCTGTACGTATGTGTGTGTTCATTTACAACAGGGTTAGGTGTGCACTCTTGAAGGATTAATGAAAGCTCTGCTGTGCCCCTTCTGTGAAAAAGAGCAACACTGATACACTCGCCTGCTCACCATCCCCTCTGTCCCTGACCATTATCACTTCCATAAAGACTTGCTTATATAATATGTCCAACCATTAATGGAAAATAACACTCGGCTCCAACAAAGGACAGAAATGTAATTACCGGTCTGAATAGCAGTGCTGCTCCTTATTCTTACCCAGAGAGAGGGGAAAGAGAGAGACAGACAGAGAGGGACAGAAAAGCAAGGGAAGGAGTGAGAGACCTGACAAGCATTTAGTGAAAGAGAAAATTATGAAGGGATGAGAGGAGTGTGGGTAAAAAGAACAAAGGCAGGAGGAAAGGTTATTGTGGGGAAAGGATCATTATCAGTTCTTTTGTTGCTCTACTCTAAATTTCGGTGCAATGCTGATTTGCTGTTGCAGTGTGTGGAGCAGATCTCTCCCTGACTTTTTTGACCTTGATGGCTTCAGGGCAGTAGGCCAATGAGTTACTCAGTGTTCCCCAACATAAAGGACAAAATACATGTTTGTCACAGCCTTTGAAAAAGACCAAAAATGATGAATTATGTAATCCCCGTCCACTGATATGGTTCAAGTTTTGGCTATAGGTTAAGTTTACAGAAGGGTTATGCTCATGTTAAACTTATGGTGACAGTGGTCAAAGTCAGATATGTAAATGGATGACATGAGGGAAGAAATTTGCTTAATAAAACACAATTCAGTTCTTTATATTTATCTTTATATATGATTCTCCCACATGTTATGGTGTATAATATTTTCCTTTTCAATTCAATTCAATTCAATTTATATAGTGCGAAATCACAAGTCACCTCAAGGCACTTTATCTTGTAAGGTAAAGCCCCTACAATAATACAGAGAAAACTCCAACCCCCTATGAGCAAGCACTTGGCAACAAATGAAAGAGAGCAAAGTGCTCTACTGGGGTGATACGGTACTATGAGGTCTTTAGGATAAGATGGGGCCTGATTTTTCAAGACCTTGTATGTAAGGAGAAGGCTTTTAAATTTGATTCTGGATTTAACAGGAAGCCAATGAAGAGAAGCCAGTATGGGAGAAATATGCTCTCTCTTTTTTGCCCATGTCAGCAATCTCATTGCAGCATTTTGGATCAGCTGAGGGCTTTTCATGGAGTTTTTAGGACAACATGATAGTAATGAGTCCAGCCTAGAAGTAATAAATGCATGAACTAGCTTTGCAGCATCACACTGAGACTGAATGTTTCTAATTTTAGAGTTAATGCACAAATGCAAAAAAACAGTCCTACATGTTTGTTTATTATGCGCAATATAGGACATTGAAGGACATATCCTGATCAAAAATGACTCCAAGATTCCTCACAGTGTTAGTGGAGGTCAAGGTAATGCCATCCAGAGTGAGTACCTGGTTAGACACCATGCTTCTAAGGTTTGTAGGGCCAAGTACAATAACCAGTTTTATCTTAATTTAGAAGCTGAAAATTAGACCTTTATGTCTTTAAGACATTCCTGCAGTTTAACTAATTGACGTGTGTCATCTTGCTTTATGGATAGATAGAGCTGGGTATCATCTGCATTGCAATGAAAATGTATGCCACGCCTTTCTAGGGGACACATGTATAGTCTAAATAGAATTGGTCCCAATACAGAACCCTGTGGAACTCCATAATTAACCTCAGTGTGTGAAGAAGACTGTACTGTATTAGATATGATTCAAACCACTGCAGTGCAATACCTTTAATACTTACAGCATGCTCTGAGATAAAAGAAAGGTTGGAGATTGGCCTATAATTAGCTAAGACAGATGGGTCAAGTGATGGCTTTCTAATTATTGGTTTAATTACTGCCACCTTAAAGGTCTGTTGTACATAGCCAGTTAATAAAGATAGATTGATCATATTTAAGATTGCAGCATTAATTAATGGCAGGACTTCTTTGAGTAGTCTTGTAGGAATGGGGTCTAATAGACACGTTGATGGTTTGGAGGAAGTAACTATTGACGATAACTCAGAAAGATCAATCGGAGAGAAAGAGTCTAAATAAATATCAGCAGTACTAAATGTAGCAGTACATAATGATATGTCTATGAGATGTTGTGAATAAAATTTTCTCTAATGGTTAAAATTTTATTTGTGAAGAAATTCATGAAGTCATTACTAGATAAAATTAAAGGAATACAGAACTCTGACTCTTTGTCAGCCTGGCTACAGTGCTGAAAAGAAACCTGGGGTTGTTCTTATTTTCTTCAATCAGTGATGAATAGTAAGATATCCTAGCTTTATGGAGGGCTTTTTTTTTTTTTTTTTTTTTTACAGAGCAACAAACTCTTTTTCGAGGCTAAATGAGCATCTTCTAAATTAGAGAGATGCCATTTCCTCTCCTGCTTATGGGTTATCGGCTTTAAGGTGTGTGTTTGTGAATTATACCATGGAGTCAGGCACTTCTGATTTGAGGCTCTCTTTTTCAGAGGAGCCACAGTATCCAGAGTTGTACGCAATGAGGATGTAAAACAATTAATGAAATAATCAACCTCTGTATTGGCACATGGCATTGAAGAAGATAATAGTAGAGGAATTATATCCTTAAACTGAAAGACATCTACTCTAATGAAATTTATTCCCCACTGTTGTGAAATCCATTATTGTAAATATAAATGTTAATAAGAAATGATCAGACTGGAGGGGGTTTTCAGGAATACAGTTACGTGTTCAGTTTCTATGCCATATGTCAGAACAAGATCCAGAGTGTGATTTGAGTGGTAGGTGAGCTCATTTACATTTTGTGAAAAGCCAACTGAGCCTAATACTTGATTAAATGCAGTGTTGGGGCTGTCATCAACATCTACATGAATGTTAAAATCACCCACTATAATTATTTTATCTGAACTGAGCACTAAATCAGTTAAACATGTGAGAAATCAAATAGAAACTCTGAGTAAGGGCCAGGTGGATGATAGATAACAACAATTAAAAAAGGTTTTGTTTTTTTTAAGTTTTCCAATTAGTCTACAAGGGTATGAATTAGGCTCTGAATTAAAACTGTCTGGGTCTTTGGTTGATTAATAAGCTGGAGTGGAAGATTGCTGCTACTCCTCCTCCTCGGCCTGTCTTTCGAACATTCTGACAGTTAGTGTGACTCGGGGGTGTTCATTCATTTAAACTGACATATCAACAAATTCTTAAAATAATGGTCTAAGCAATTTTTTTCAGGTTTTTCAGAAAACACAAAAAAAATTTAACCAAATATTGAAAATATGACGACTGGCCCCCCCCCCCCCCCCAAACCAACCAAACAAAAAAACCCAAACATTTTGTCAAAAACGGCTTAGGCCATTATTTTAGGAAGGTTCATCCTGCTGTAACCAGGTTTCTGTAAGGCAGAATGAATCAGTATGTTGTTCAATTATAAAACCATTTACTAACAGGGACTCAGAAGAAAGAGACCTAATGTTTAAAAATCCACATTTAACAGTTTTAATCTTTGGTGCAGTTGAGGATGCTATATGGTTCTTCTTTTGTGAATTTTTGTGCTTAAATAGTTTTTTCCCAATGAAAAACAAATGGATTTTATTTGCTTATCATAAAGTTATGCTCTCAGCTGTTCTGCTTGTTTGTGTGATGTCAGGTTGAGTCAGGTTGAATCATGTCAGGTTTCTTTGTCAATAGCATGAAACATGCCAAAGACGCTGAGAGCAAAGACAGACAGGGACTACACGTGTGCATCCGTGAGTACGTCTGTGACACTTGTGCTTTCATTTGTTACTGAACATTTTATTGAATGTGTATGTGTGAGCAAACAGGCCTGTGGCAAAGGCAAAATCCACTCAAAAACACTCAGTTAACATCTGGAAACAAGATGGACTGATAACATTTTCACACAGACTTCCCTGCAAGAGAGCAGGTGTATTTCTGTGTGTGTGTGTGTGAGCGTGTGTGTGTGTGTGTGTGTGTGTGCGCGCGCGCGCATGTGCGTGCGTGCATGTGCGTGTGCATGTATTTGCCTTTGCTTATGTACTTATGCATAGAAATTTACATGTGTTTACTTCTGTGTGTCCTTTCGGTTTCAAGTCTGTCTGCCTGTGTTTATTTTTGGCCATGCATCTGAATACTTATTATGTTGAACAACAGTTTGCATGGCTGCATTATGAATCATCTGTGTGTCACAAATCACCCCCTGAACACAACTAACCTTCATGGTTCAACTTCTGGGTGAGTTCACGTGTTAGTCAGTGCGCAGATGTGGGTTGCCAACTTGGACGGACCCCCATGCATGCATGCATGTTTGTGCTGGGGGGAGATCTTTTCACTGCAGTCTCTGTGAGTAGACTTTTGGAGAGAAATTAACTGCTGTTTCGCTCTGCTCTATTTGTATGTTTACAGTACTGTGATGATTTTCTGCATTTGGAGAGGTTTAGATAAATAGATAGATCCATCAGGGGTTAAAAGATGGGGAGTAAATGAATAGGGAAAATCTTTGTCTAGACAAATCTCTATGCACATTATTTTATGTTAGCATCACTTTTACATTCAATTAACGTCAACAAAATATTTTCATTCCTCTCTACAGACCCATTGTCCTCCCATTTCCTCATCACTTACTGGGAAGACGAAACGCTGACGATTAAAAATGTAAGCCTCTTTTCTTGAATAATTTATCAGTGAGTGGCATATGTTAAATATGTGTTGAAAGCATACATTAGATTTGTTTTGTATACAAATCAGCTCCAGGCATGCACCCTTAGGGGGGAGATTGTAGCCTGAGAGATTTGGCATATACTGATGGTTGTATTATTTAGATGTGCATAGATTTCTATTCCTATTCCTGCTGTTGCTTTTGTTAACTGTGTCTGATTATACCACCCATTATTTCAAGTGATGGATGGAAAGAAGTTTAATATGCGAGGAGTGAAGCTTATTGAGATGTGCACATGATGGAAAATATGTTTTTTTTTCCTACACAAACTGCTGGTTTCATATTGTATTAAAAAACAGAAAAAAATATGGTTAATGCTGTGTTAGAACAAATTTTAGGAATCTTATTTCCATATTCAAACGGTCTATAACATGTTTATTTCGATTGTATATATAGGACTTTGTTTACATTGCTTTACTTCACCTTTGCCACATTTGTGGTGAGTAGCATATCTTTAAACGTATGTCTGAGTTAGGCTGAATATAGGGTGAGATCAGGTCACAGAATTGAATGTCAGGGCTCATTCAAGCTGAGAACTGACATACATTATGAATATCATTTACACATCTGCAGAAAGGCCTATCATTCTTTCATTTTACTTTTCTTTCAGACAAAGAGAAAGGGAGCTCTACTGTTGACAGGTTACATGTACACAGATCTGTAAGCAGAGAGGTCAGAGGAGGACAGAGAAATGACACCAAGACAAAAGGTAGTAAACATACACTCACCGGCTGGTTGATTAGTTACACCTCGCTAGTGCCGGGTTGGACCCTCTTTTGTCTTCAGAACTGCCTTAATTCTTCAAGGCACAGATTGAACACGGTGCTGGAAACATTCCTCAGAGATTTTAGTCCAGATTGACATGATAGCATCACACAATTGCTGCATATTTTCCATCTTGAGACTGTGGAGGCCATTTGAGTACAGTGAAGCAGTTTGAGATGATCTGAGCTTCGCGACATGGCACATTATCCTGCTGGAAGCAGCCATCAGAAGATGTGTTCATGAAGGGATGGGCATGGTCAGGTAGGCTGTGGCTGTATTTAAATGATGATCAGTTGGCACTAAGTGCCCAAAATGTGCCAAGAAAATATCCCCAGCACCATTACACCCCAACGACCAGCCTGAACCACTGATACAAGGCAGGATTTGTGTTGTTTACATCAAATTCTGACCCTACCCTCTGACTGTTGCAGCAGAAATTGAGACTCATCAGATCAGGCTAAGTTTTTCAAATCTTCTATTGTCCAATTTTGGAGAGCCTGTGTGAACTGTAGCCTCAGTTTCCTGTTCTTCGCTCACAGTAGTGCCACCCGGTGCGGTCTTCCGCTGCTATAGCCCATCTGCTTCAATGTTCGACACGTTGTGCAGGGATACTCTTCTGCATACCAGGTGTTTATGTGAGTTAATGTTGCCTTTCTATCAGTTTGAAGCGGCCC
Organism: Cichlasoma orientale; assembly: GCA_034780415.1. NCBI lineage: Eukaryota > Metazoa > Chordata > Actinopteri > Cichliformes > Cichlidae > Cichlasoma > Cichlasoma orientale. The sequence continues at coordinate 617,600 of JAVDPK010002490.1, read as the reverse complement.
GGCCATTCTCCTCTGACCTCTGACATTTTCACCCAGAAAACTGCTGCTCACTGTAAACCCTGGAGATGGTTGTGTGCGAAAATCGTCAGACTGGCCTGTCTGGCACCAAAAAATGTCACGTTCAAAGTGGCTCAAATCACCTTTCTCTGATGCTCACCTTGACCATGTCTGCACGCATAAATGCACTGAGTTCCTGCAATGTGATTGGTGGATTAGATAGTTGTGTTAATGAGCAGATGAACAGGTGTACCCATTGAAGTGGTTATTGAGTGTATATTTCTATCGGTTCCTTTGACAAATACACCCCCCCCCCTTTTTTTTTTAAAATCTGACTGTGGCCACATATTTCCAATGACATTATCATTGGCAAAAACGATGTACTGCAATAAGACATTACAGACCTGGCCGTTATCATTACCGCGTCGAGATGCGCAATGGAGATAAAGAAAGTTAATTATTTTGAGTAAAAGTGGAGGCAAAGAGAGAACGGCGGAAAGTGACAGAAATAAGAGTTATGGGGGAGGGAGACAGAAGAATGAGAGGCAGAGGGTGGTGGGTGGGGGGGCTGAAGCATCTTACGCTAACACAGATCATGATCATCATGTTGGCAGGATCTAAAAGATTAGACACATCAATAGTTTATGAATCTCCACAGAGTTGTGCTCAATTCCCTCTTCTATAAATTACTAAATAAGGGCATTTACATCACAGCACCACTGCAAACTTTTTCCTTTTCTCCGCTGTTTCTTTTTATCTTTTTCTAGATGAAACTTGAACACAGTCCATTTGACCCTCATGAACTGAGTAATACGAGAGAGAAAGAGAGGGGAAAATGGAAGAAGTCTTTATTACTGCTGTGAATCAGAAAAGAGAGGAAGAGAGGAAGAGAGAGAAAGAATAAAAGGAAAAAAAGATGCGGTAAAGATGCGAGCACCTAAAAGACTGACATAATTAATAGATGTGGCCCGCCGATACACATGAATTATGCAACTTTTATATTCAAGAAAATTACAAACACAACCCATTGGGAGAGAATGGAGAGGAATCATTATCTGCAGACTTGAACCTTTGTAAAATGCACTAAATTTTTAATTATTAATCCACATAAACAAATAACACATGAATAAAGAACACAATAAAAAGCCACCCAATCCACAGGAGTTGTGCGAACTTTCTCTGTAACTTTCCGTGTGTGTGGAGAAGTAGAGTGCGGAAAGAGGAAGCAAAGGGGAGAATTAGGAAGAAAGAGACTGAAATGGTGTGATAATGAAAAAACATAATTAGCAGATTGATAAGTTATTTCTAATTTTATCCAGTTCAGATTGCTCAGCTTATTTTGGAATACCTTCAAAGTAGTTCTTGAACTACATTTTCAGCAGTGAAATTAAAGACTTAACAGCACCTACCACGACTGCAACCACAACAAGAGAACATGATATTATTCTATAAATAAAATTGAATTGAATTGAATTGTCTTGCATGGCTTGATTAGTGTTTTTCGTGGAGCATTTTCAGACCTTTGCACTTGTCCAACCTTTTTGAGATGGTATCTAACCTTTACATTTACTGAGTCCACTCCAAACTTATTGACACCTTGTCAAAGAGCTGCATTCTGTTGAGATGGATGGCCAAAAAAAAAAAAGGTCACATGTACAGTGTAAACTTTACAAACAGCAAATTTGGATATCACACCTCAACAACAAGCGCAGCGGACCTTACAAAGGTGAATTAAAGCTAATTTAGCTGCTCTAATGCAGAGGAACACTTTGGTGTTTAAGTGTGAACTTGTCAGAGCTGGTATATTACAGCAATGCTGGTATAATAACAGGTGGCAGCTTTGCTTGCACGGCATCCATCAGCAGCAGACTGCATGTGTTCAACCCTGAGTCTCATTTCAGTATAAAATAACGCATTTAAAATAATCTAAAGTGCTTCATATTATGAATTTTTACATTTATTTATGATTCATTTAGGTTATGATGGCTGGTAGATGTTTTTTAGGGCTAACATGCGATTTCTTTCAAGAACCAATTGATTGGATGAAATGTAGGTATAATTTTACTTAACCAAGATTGTCTTTAATTAACTACAGCTCTGCTAGCAAGATATCACTTATCTGCTAACCCACTAAATACTATACAGTAGATATATTACACTGTACAATAGTGGCTGCTACTTACAAATGATTTTCTTCTATTAGCAGTAGTGTCTCAGAAGCTAACTATCACAAGGCTTTAATTATCTATCCAATTACCCATTCCCATGCATGCAAAGTGTTGGCCTTGGGGTTTCAGAATAGATAAAAGGTCACCCACTGGTTTGTGAAGCCACATGTGTTGGCATCCAAATGTCATGCTAAGCAGAGCCCCGAACTTTAAGCCTTGAAAAACACCCCTTGGACAGTTATTACAAAAACACTTTTCTGTAGTAGGCTGTGAAGATGTTTATTTCTACTGGTTAGGGGCATCCTAACATAGGAGTTGATGGGGACTGACTCAGTTTTTGTGGAGCGAGTTTCATGTGACCATTAAATGAACTGCAGTTTTTGGCAGTCCAGCAATCTTTTCCAAGGGCTGATAGATTGACACCGGGTGATTGTAGAAGCAGGTGTGGGTCCCATCTGAAACTTACTAGTCTTGGCCCACTATCAGAATCTTGCCAAAGTGTGATGTGGCAACTTTGCTCTCCCTGTCTTCTATTTGCCTCCAGGTATCTCACACTCCTTCCTTACGCTAATACAGAGGGAGTATAGGAGGTTCACTGTCTCCCCCTCTGGGTGCCCGTCTTTTTTAAACTCTGGCTTTGAATGTGGCAACCTTAAAAACCACAATATAACTCTCAGTGGTTGGATCCCTCTGTTTGTGCATCTATGAAGAATGCAGCTAGCCACTGTCAATTAGTTTTTATTAATGGCTTAGTCCAGAAATCAATAAAAACACCCATCATTTTTAAAAAATTTTTTTACAATCACATGAGACAAAGACAATCAGACAAATCAAACACAATAATTTAAATAATGATTAGAAGATTCATTTCATAGATTAACTGAAGGTTTCAGCTGTTTTCACACCAGCTGAATTCAAACTCCTGATAAAGCAAACAGCAAATTGTTTTAAATCCGGTCATTGTGGATATTAAATGTAAGTCATCCATACTGCACTTTAGGCTGAAGAAGAAGAATTGTCCAGTCTGGAGACACACATACTGCATGTCCATGAAAACAGGACAGTGAATATGTCAGACTGGTTTAGGGGGTGGCGTAGCTGAAGAGAGGGGAGGACAGGAGGACACCCTACAGGAATCACACAGTGATGCCCTGAGGTTGCTATGACTGGAAATGAGCAAGAGCTTCAACACACACACACACACATACACACACACACACACACACACACACACACACACACACACACACATGGTCACCTTCAACAAAGAGCAGCATACGTTTCACACCAAAAATATCAGTCTGAAATGCTCACACCAGCCGCCAATCAAATACAGATCTCTGAAAGCTCAGCTTGCTGTGTATCTGCTCACCAGCTGCTCTACACTGCTTCCACTTTGTCTCTTTTCTCTTTTCAAGCATTAGCTATCAACATATTAAGTCTGTGTGTCTATGAAAATAAAGACAAGTTCAGATGATTTAAGAGTGCATGATGGAGAAAAATGTGGTCCTTGTGGACATTATTGAGACTTTTTCGGTGTGGCACTGTGACTCAGTGATTCTCATTAGATCAATCTTTACTCCATATCTTAATCCAAAAAACCCTGGTTACCTTGATATTGGTTAAATCTCCAAGAGTCATTGTCATGGCGTTTAGCCAGTGTAGAAAAAGGTACACTCTAATTTTGAGAGTGCAACTACGTGTCTGCAGATAAAGCCAGTGTGCTGGCTTGCATGCTGTGAACACATGTAATATATGACATTAAGCACTATTGTGAAACCATCTCCCACCATCTAACTTCTGCAAAAACACAATGCATTCCATCTAATTCTATACTGACAGAGAATCTCCTTCATCCTTCTGTTTCTGCCCATAAACCATGAAAATGTGTGTTTATTTCTTGCCATCCTCGTCCTTTGCATCCCCCCCACCAGAAACGGTCCGGGGTTCAGTCAGCATGGCAGAGCAGAAGTGGCGTCTCCAGCTTTTGTCTCTGTGGAGAGCAGGGGTTGTATGGTTCCTAATTGCTGTGTGCCAAAGAGACCAAAGGAACCAATCAAAATGGCCAATCTCTAAAGACAAGCCCAAGCTAATTTGTTAGCAACACACCTCCATCTAACTCTTCTTTTTCTTGCTCGGTCTCCTGATGACAGTCAAGGGTTCATTTCTGTGCCACTGTGGTCATGACCTCTTCCTGCCTTTCTCTCGCTTCCTCTGTGACTTCACTGGGAGTTCATCTTTGATGCCTCTTTGGTCGTGACCTGGCTCTGAATGATACGATGATGAGAGCGGTGACAAGAAAAAAAAAAAGCCCTCTCCCTCTGCTTATAAAATTCTGTGTGTTCCTTCAGTCACTATCTTGTCCCTGCACGCTGTGTGCTTCTGTGTGTGTTTTTGCATGTGTGTATGTGAGAGACACACCTCAGGGAGCGTGAGAGCGGAGCAGCTGTGGTCAGAAAGAGAACACACACGTTAGCTTTGGGTTTCATCCTTGGCTTGTTCAGCAGGGAATCTGGCAGTCTGCTGAGAAGCCAAGAGTAAATGTGTGTATCAGTGATCACATGTCTTGTGCGGTTGTGTGTCCTGCCCTGTTATACGCCTCGTACCTTTTGCTTTGTCACTATCTGCAAGCTCTCTGTCTCACTGCTCTTCTCTCTCTGAGGATCTACAACTTCAAAAGGCAGCTTTAAAAAGTGTCTGTTTCACACAGTCAACAAAAGCATCGCTGAGAAAACACACACACACACACACACGCACACACAGCTTTTTCTGAGAACACACCTAGCATACTATCTCAGCAGGATTCAAAGGCCCCAGAGAATAAAGAAACAATCACTCTTTTATATTATAGTGATACTGGCATTTACGGCTGCCAAAGCGCAACTTCCTTGAGGCAAGGTAAAGAGGAGGAAGTAAAGAAGAACATTTTCTTGTGAAAAACTTTATCACGTGTTGGTGTCTGCACAGCCAGAAACAGATAAGACCGAGGGTTCGGCTCAATTGTTTGAGTGAATCCGCACACAAGCTCATGAGCGAGAAGGAGCATGTTTTTCAGGGGGTGTCTTTGATAGCTGCATATTAGCTCAAAGTGAGGAAGCCATGCAAACACAGTTGCAGGTCTGAGTGATGCAAGCTCAGAGCAACTCTCCAAACTCCTCGTAAGCAGGTCACAGTTACATGCAGAGAGCAGTTAACAGAGGTGATCTGTTGCATGAAACCTCTCCTGATTACAGTATTTACCAGTGCCAAAGTTTATATATGTAAAGGAGTGGAATGGCCATCTGAAGATGTCCTAGCAGAACTCAAGAAATCCTACACCAAAACAAAACAACAACAAAAGAATAAAAAATCTGAATGCAACCTGAAGGCATTATATTAATATTTTAAAAATTCAGAACTGCCCACCCTGAGCCGCACCAAAAAAAAAAAAAAGGTCATTTGTACAAGCTGTTCATATGACCTACAGTTAAGTTTTAAAGCTAAACAATGACTAGCAGCTGGGTGTGTGCGTGACAAATGTGCGGGGTGGCGGTGTCACCTTTAGATGGGGCGCTCAGGGAGCGAAGAAAATGTTGTTTTCTAGCATGCGTTTTACATTGTTTATAAAAGGGTCTGTTTTAACTAAACACATCACAAAATAATTTTAGGTTTTGGTGCCTGAACTTACCAACACAGCAACTGAAAACAAAAATAACGAGAGTGAAAGTAAAAGTTCGAAATGTTTTCAGATGAGACGGAAATTCAAAGTTTCCTGTTTTGGTTTTTGTTTTGGCCAAAACAAAAAAACCCAAAAAACTGTGATATTAAAAAACAAAAAAACAAAAAAACAAAACAGAGAGTCTGGATGAAAAAAAATCTCACTGTTGCACATTAAAACTGTTTTTTTCTTAAGCTGCACATACATAAATATCATCAGTTATGTTAGTGTAAATGTTTATATCTTTACCCAGGTTTTATGTTGCATTTGCAACATTTTGCTTTACTGTGCAGTGAGTACTTGTTTTTCATCCAGATCACACAGACTGCTGTGATAGACTGGTGACCTGTCCAGGGTGTAGCCCTCTCTGACAGCTGGGATAGACTCCAGCCCCCCACATGGATGGATGGATGGATGGATGGTCCAGACTGTTTGAGATTTGTGGAAAAATCTTTACAAAAGCACTAAGTGCTGTTAAACGTCCCTGTCAGTTGTTGTTGTGTAAATATGTGTAGGTGAATTGAGCCAGAAACCTGTACTTCTCAAAAATAAATGTCTTTCTCACGCCTGTCTCTTAGCTAACAATTTTAACCAGTTCCATACAAGCTAGGCAAAACAAACGCTGTATAACTGTGTCTAAATACAGCTCACCCTGTAAAATCAGAGAAAAGCTAGAATATGCTTCCAACTTACTGCCATATTTTTCTATTTTACTTGTAAAAATTTAATGTACCTCTGGTTACACAAACCGGTGCCATCCTCTTGTGGTTAAGAGTAGACAGGGAGGAGTTGAATCAAGCGAGGCACCCATGAAATCCTCAGTTTAAATGAGAGATATGTGGGATATGTGATTGCCGTGGTTTGACTTAAAGTTACAGTTAGGTCCAGAAATGTTTGGATGGTGACATCACAATAGATTGGCAGTAAAACAGTCAAGTGCAGACTCTCAAGCTGCTGAGCAAAGATATTTGCAACAACTGCAGAGGAATTACAGAGATTTTTAAAGGTATCAATTTTGAAATTATTGCTGTGTCTTCCTTTAGCAGAAAATTGGATGCTTAGTTATGACATGAATTTGAAATGTGAACATAGGAGCAAAAAAAAAAAAAAAAAACCCTCATCAAAGCAGGAAGTAGATAATTGGCACCAGTATTGTTGGTGGTGATAGTGTTTCTTTTAATGCCTGAAATCAGAGAGTTTGATCTGACAGCAATAGAGTAGCCTAATGATTCTTTTAAAAGGATGATTTGAAGTTGAATCTATTTTAATCTGTTGTCACCTTGGGAGAGCAGTGCACCGGTTTTGTGTGAACTAATTGGATTTTGAAACGTACATTGAAAAAAGTTTAATTAGATATTCATCGCAATGCAATTGCTGAAGTTTCCTCACTGCAGGTACACTTCCTTTGCACACATCACTCCCAGTCTCCACTTCTCTCCTCTCCCTTTCCTCTGCAGAAAATCATTTGTTTCATGTCACTCCACCTTCTTCTATAGGTTAGTAACCTTAGCAGACAACTAAGACTATGGCCATGACAGTGTTTGAAAACAAACTGGATTCATTTTTCATTTTGCTCTGTTCAACTTACCTCAGCAGGTTGAAAGTGAATACAACCATCACAGAAAGAGAGAATCCAGTCTAAGACATGTTTTACTGCCCATCATTGTCACTTGTTCTCCTCTTTCTAACCCCTGAAGGGAGATCTCTATTGTTTAAGCTCTCAGTGGTAAAGTGTCCCCACGGAGGTCAGCAGAGGTCAAGAATGATAACACTGACTTTAGCTGCTGGTTGTTTTCCCTTAAGCTCTATTGAGTTTGGTATAAGCTATATCACTCATAGGGAGAAGTAAAACAGTTCAGCCTGTTCTCATTCCCAGGGCATCAAATACGGTCATTCTGTAAAAGTCGCTGAACGCACAAAGTGTCCTTTGGCGTAGGTGCAGTGACGCACCGGGTTTGCGGTAATAGTGAGATGGGTCTCACGCCTAACTTGTCACTTTGCACCTCATTTAAACGCACAGAGCAAGTATCCTTTTTCACCTTGCAGGATTAATGCCTTGATGGGCTGCTTTTATTCAGCGTTGCAGCGGTACAAGATTTTTGGAAATTTGGTTGTAGTTTGCCTTGTTTGTCTTGTTGGATGGTATGGAGATTCTTGCTGACAAAGTTTGCATTTAACTTTTTTAAAGTTTGTCATGAGTTCAAAAAGCTGCAGAGTTTTTGCTCTCATGAGCTCATCAGCTGGCGACCTTTACCGTCTGTAACAAATCTGCAGTAATGAGAGGAAGACAGAGAGAAACATTGTCGCAGTTTTGCCTGAACTGCATGAACTGCACTTTTAAATAGCTGTTACACTGCAATTTAGGCCTAACTAAACACTTTACTGGTGAATAGAGTAACTTCACTACACTTCACAGTGGCCGTAGCTATTTAATGGTAACACTGTTTCATATATTACTAGTCCTACGTCACTCACAGGTTACCCCCCCTTTTTTTCTTTTTAAGGGAAAGGTGGTAAAAGTGGTTAAAAGAGAATCATTGATTTTTTTTGCACCCTTATCTGTTAACCATCACAGAATGTATGTTTTCATGTGGATGAATGAATGCTTGAATAAGTGATCTTTGACTGGTCCTAATATTGGCAGTCAAATATGCAGTAATTTTAGCAACCAAAACCATGTTAACCTTACATATGAATACCTGACTGTTGCTTTAAGACATGCAAGAAAAATGTTAACCCATATTTCAGAAGCACGCTCTTCCTCAGGGTCAATTAAGAGAAACGTGTCTGCTCTCTAAAGGCAATAATTCGGTACTTCACAAATAAACAGCACCATGCTCAATACCACCGGCTTGTTGAGTAATAGTTTGTGTCCGCTGCCTCTCGCCCTCTCTGGCCTGCAGAATAGCTGTTTAAATGAGATTAGTCTTGACAAGTGAACTTCATCTGGTAATAAAAGCCCTTTTTTATCCGCAAAGCAAACATTAGAGCCGCCCACTGAATGAATACCTAACTCCTGAATTACCATAAGAATAGCTCAGCTGAGTACTCTCATAATGCTTAAACTAACAGTACAGCACACACACACACACTTGCGCACGCACACACATACGCACACCGGCCACGCTAATGAGTAGTTTCACTGTTTGAGATCGCTGCCTTGTTAGGGGTGGTGGCCGCAGTAGCAGCGTCGCCGTGACGATGAGCAGGAGGAATGTTGAGAAGCAGACAATATTGTTCTGAAGCGTCCATCCAAAATCCCATCACCCTTAACCCCCCGAAAATTGTCACTCCCAGTGCAAACTTCTTCCAAGACCTCCTCAGGGACGTCAGGACCTCTCTGGCTTAGATTCTTATTTTATTCTCTGAGAGTTTTTTTTTAGTTCTAGACTGGATTTGAACTAGAACCAGCAACCTTCAGCTGCTTCTCATCTCCTCCAAGAACTGCTCTGTGAGAGACTGAACGTCTGGTGCTCTACTGGAGACTCCTCTCTAATGCAATCCACTCCCATGAGTCTGGGTCCTTCAGACTCTCAAGACCCATGAGGAGATTCATAAACCATCTAATGCCAAACCCCCTCCCCTTGGTCTCCCACCATTGCTCCTCATAGTGACCCCCCCAAACCCAGGGGACCTCGGGCTCAGGCTGACCAGAGCTGCAAAAGGGTGCAGAAAGCAGGCCGTTGGTTCCCAGGACTGCTGCGCACTTGTCATGTAAATGAAGAAGTCACAATCAATTAGAGTAATTGCAGCGCATCGCCCCGTCTTCAGCATGGCTGCTGAGCTGAGGAGGGGCGTAAGAGGGAGGAAGGGAGGGAGGAAAAGAGGGGATATGGAGAACCAAAATATGGGAATGATGTGGAGAACAGTGAGGGAGAAATGGAGTGAGAGACAGTGAGATAAAACAGAAACAAGAAGAAAAGCACACAAATATTAATTTTTATAATAACTATTTTTTAAATAATTACAGTACTCAGACATTCCGAGAGTAGCACCATGTAATTCCACCTTTTAAGTACTATTAATTCTTTTGCACACAGAGTATTAATAAAGACCATCAACAAGGTAGTTAGCAATTAACCTGCTTTATGCAGTAGTTAGACAATATTAAATATGTATTGCAGGTAATTACTGGTAATAGTATAAAAAAAAGTTTCCAAATAATTTCCTACATTTTACTGCTAATATTTCTACTTAGATTTTATAAAATTACACCAGATAAAGGTTTTAACTTTTGTAAAGGAGCATTCTTCCCTGCACTTTTTAAAAATCCTTCTGTTACATGTAATCACAGTCTGTAGCAAATCCATAGTTGTTATGCACATAAGAAAACGAATAATGGGTCAGTAAGGACCGTACATTTCTGCAGAAGTGAATGCAAGTGTGTGTGTGTGTGTGTGTGTGTGTCTGCGCGAGCGCAGGGAGAAAGGATGAGTGGGTGTATCACAGCAGGTGGTAGGAGCTAATGGAACCCCCTCTGGCCTATCAAGAGTAGGGGGTGATGGTGTGAGGGAAAGTGTGTGAGTGTGTGTTTGTGAGTGATAGAGTATGTGTGTGTGTGCATGTTACGATAATAGTTGTGTATCTTAGCAGCCAATGCAGCAACAGAATGAAAAGTCAGGAGGAACTGTTGGGAAATGTAAAAATGAAGAACTGTAGTTTCTAAATCAAAAAGAGAACCAAATTCATGGTTTCACATATGAACTAACCCATGTTCCACCAGCTTCTGACACCATCGTCATCACAGTCTCTCCTTTAGTATTGGATACATTTAACTCTCAGCTGTCTATGTTTAGAAAAAAAAAAATAAGGAAATGAAGTTTCAGGAATTCATTTTTGGTTTGTGTAACTATTTTAGTTAGTTTCAGTATCCATTTTTCAGACTTTATGAGTGAACATTTAACTCTAAATGTAACTTTAATTTTCACCTTTGCTTTATTTATCAGCTACCATACATGCTCTCTGGTCACATTATTAGGTACACCTTGCTAATACTGGATTAGACCCCCTTATGCCTTCAGAACTGTTTTAACTCTTCACGGCACAGATGCAACAAGGTGCTGGGAACATTCCTCAGAAGATTTTGGACCATGTTGACATGATAACATCACACAGTTGCTGCTGATTTGTCAGCTGCTCGTCCACAATTCTAATCTCCTGTTCCTCCACATCACAAAGGTGCTCTGTTGAACTAAGATCTGGTGACTGTGGAGGTCATTTGAGTGCAGTGAACTTAGTGTCATGTTCAAGAAACCAGTTTGAGATGATTTGAGCATTGTGATATGGCGCATTATCATCCTGCTTGAAGCAGCCATCAGAAGATGGGCACACCGTGGTCAAAGAGATGGACATGGTCAGCATGCTTTCAGGTTGTTTACATCAAATTCCTGCCCTATCATCTGAATGTTGCAGCAGAAATCAAAACTTGTTAGACCAGGCAGTTTTTTTCAAATCTTCTGAGATGAAGAAAGCTTTTTGGGCCTGTTGTCCAATTTTGGTGAGCCCGTGTGAATTGTAGCCTCAGTTTGCTGTTCTTTGCTAACACGTGCGGCACCCAGCGCGGTCTTCTGCTGCTGTAGCTTTAATGTTGGATGTGCTGTGCAATCACAGATGCCGTTCTGCATACCTTGGTTGTAACGGACGGTTATTTGAGTTACTGTTGCCTTCCTATCAGCTCAAAGCAGTCTGACCATTCTCCTCTGACCTCTGTGACCTGCTGCTCAGTGGATATTTTCTCTTTTCTGGATCATTCTCTGCATGTTAGATATCAACATGTTGTAGAAAATAATAATTTTATATTCTGTTATCTATCCAGCTGTTTAGTTACCAAACCTTATTGTGAGTGAAGTTCTGGTTGTAGTTAACTGTCAGAAATTTGCTATTTATACACCTTTGCCATCAGACAGCACATGCAGCAGCTACATGAATTTATCCTGAAATATTGTCCAAAAACATGTCAGAATGGACCCTTAAATTACTCCTGCATGTTTTTGTCATGTCTTAGAGCCATATCTGTAATAATGTTTGCCCCTTCTGTAGAGCCACGCATTTTCCCCCGCAAATGGACCACACAATATACACAACAAAGAAATTACAAAGCATACATGATTATAAATGTAAAATTCTGCTTTCACATCAGCAATCGATGCCACAGGCTTTCAAATGAGCATAAAGAGTGAAAGTGGTTCATTGGAGATAAAAGGGATTTAGGTGGAAAAGAGTTTGAAGAAAATGGATGAAGAGACAGAGTGGAAGAAGATGGACAAAGAAAGGAAGACAGCTTATGGGCCTGAGGCTTGAGTCTCCACCTCTGTGGTCAGTCAGCATGTAATTTATGGCCTCCGTCCATCCATCCTTCCATCAGACCTGTCTGTCTGTGGGCTTCAGCGCTCGAGGCAACCTATACAACTTCCACAAACACACCATAGCTATTAACGTCAGTGAGTAAGTTTTCTTGTGTGTTTGTCTGTGTGTGTGGGAATAAAAGCCACTTGTAATGTACATTGAGAGCAGAGGTCTAGACAGCTCTGTTAAGAGAACGGTGCTTTTAGACCCTCCCCCAAATTACCAGTGAGAGGAACCATTCTGTAGTTTGAGAGATGCACTTACAGTGAGCACTTATACAGAACACATGTACACAAAGGAGAGAAGACTGGTATTAAAAGGTGTAGTCTAAACAATGAAGCAATGACCATAAACTTATGAACATGCCTCATGTTCTCCACTGATCTCTTGCTTCTTTGGTCAATAAAACCTTGAAAGGGAAGAAGTGGTTTCTCGTTTTATCCAGTAAGTGCCATTGGAGGACCTCGAGCAATGTCAGACTGTGCATCTGACAGGGACATTTCCAGTGGTTGGTGATCCCTCACTTTGGGCAACCCAGGAGCATGGCTACTGCACGACAGGAACACGGAATATGGAGGAACAGGGTGAACACTTTTTACTCCCCTTTGCTTCAGTATAAAAAAAGAAAAACTGGTAGCACTAATATGTTGACCTGGCTGCTCATCTTTTCTACTCTTTTTCTCATCTTGAAATGATGCTAAATTGGCTTATTGGTGATTGGAGAGTGAAAAGTGAAGCACATCCCCCCATGGAAATCAGTAAGACTAGAGGCAATGCCAGACTGAAGATGGAAACAAAATGTAACAAGTTTAAGGTGCTTCCAAACACAGTCGACGCACCAGTGGGTTGCTGTGTACATCCTATACTGTACAGTATGTACACTGGGCTTTATCTTTGTCTTTTTATATGGAAAAAAAAATGCTCAAAGGTTTACTAACACACTTGTTTTTCTTTACCACAAAGGTTTCAGGCCCACCCAGGCTTTCAGAAGAGCTCAAACTGCTACTAATGCGGCTTTATCTATGGGGAAAATGAACACTATGAAATAGGTCCTTCCACTTAATAAATCTATGAAAAGATTTTAGTACAAAAATGAGAATGTTTTTCTACATAGAATTTAAAAAAAAAAGCTTATAAAATAAGCAATATTTTGTATTTTTTACTTCAAAATACTCAAAGCCACACACACATTCACATATGCCATATTTGGTGTTTCTCAATCCATTATTTTTTAATGCTGTGTGAATATTCCCACACAGCACTTCCTAGCCTCGGTTTTATCGGTGTGTGTGCGTGTGTGCGTGTGTGTGTGTGTGTGTGTGTGTGTGTGTGTGTGTGTGTGTGTGTGTGTGTGTGTGT
>JAVDPK010002490.1:589825-599932 GCA_034780415.1 Cichlasoma orientale | reverse complement strand
GTGTGTGTGTGTGTGTGTGTGTGTGTGTGTGTGTGTGTGTGTGTGTGTGTGTGTGTGTGTGTGTGTGTGTGAGTGTAGACTGAAGGGATTGGAAAGGCATTTTTTCAGATGAGTCTTGTGGATGGGTCTTTTGCGTAAAGTGCTCCATTTGTGTACAGGGATGTCCTGAGTGTCTAGACAAACCTACATGTAAAGCTCGTTCGTATACTCTTCTAGTATGTGAACCTCCCTTGCGCACTCACTACTCTCCCTCCATCATCATCTCTCTCTGAGCCACAGTAGGTCCTACTGTACTTAGACATCATACAATTTAAATGAGGCTTCTCTTTGAACCACAGCGAATTTGTCTGCCTGATGTTAAAAGTTAGAGCAGAATTACAGTTTAATTCAATCTGGCATATTTTCCACAAATGCAACTATTGTGGCTCTAAAGGCCCTTTCAGAGGAGGACGTACCCTTGCTGGCTTCATCAGTTTGTTAAAGTGAAGGCATTCTGTCACAGGTCACTTTGAGTTGATGTTCCTCTCGGTTTTATTCAGATGCATAGCTGGGTCTAGAAATGTTTAAACAGTGGCACACCTGATCCTCAATAAAATGTTTATTTTTAATACTTTGCTGGGAATTCTTGGCAGACGATGAATCAAAGAGTGGCGTCTTTACTTTAGGGAAACGTGACGTGGGTGCTTATTCACACATGAAGCCAAAATGCTGATTAATGCAAAGGAGTGCATGTCTAAAATGCGATTAACAGTCATGTTAACTCAGCCATTAACTCTTGTATAAATCTCTACATATAGAGATTTGGGGAAAATCAGGAGTCACACAAATTTGGGCCAATAAGCAAGATGACCTAATCACCATCACCAGTCATTTGCACACACTGGTTAGTTGTGAGGCTGTTGACAACTTTCCATTTAATGTGTGTTCCTGCAGAAGATGCAGTACTAACTCGCAGAAATATATTTTGTGCGTTCCAGTTTCAGGACAGCAAAAAAAAAAAAAATGCATGTTTTGCTTTCTTTAATGGCCAGTTAGACAGAGCTAACAACAGCTACTGATGCAGAATCACAAGAACAGCCTGTTATAGCTCTGTGAATGTTATTAGTCATTTTGGGGGGTCTTTTAGATTTGTTCTCGGGCTTGGGTTTACATATGTAGATCATTTGACAGCATTGTTTGGTCAATTCAACTCTGGATGCAAGTCAGTGTTAGAGGTTACATTACAGTATGGAGCATTTGGTCCGGCCATTCTTAGCCTTTTGTTCCAGTTGATTTAAGAAGTGAAAAACTTTGGCAATGCTTAATGAATGAATGTAACACCTCCACTGACAAGGTAGACGATTGTATTCTTCTTCCTCTTCCTCTAATGCACACATTTTCTCTGTGGTCCTCCTCTTTGGATGACACTGGACTTCCCAAACTGTGACCTTTTTGAAAACCTAACCAAGTATTTATGTTTTTTTATAAACCTAACAAAATTACAAATGAAACCAAAATATATATTTTAAAGTTTTATATGTCAAATATGAACTAATAAAGGGAAACATTCTTGGTGCAGTATGTAAAAGGCTTGAGTTTGAGCTGCTTCAGCACCACACCATCATTTTCCTATAATGGACTTGGTGTTTAATGCAGCTATCCTACCACTGCTGGGTGTGTCCACCATGACAGAGTTCCTAAATGACTCTCTCCTGGCATTGTTCCTGCCTTACTTTGGATACACAATGAACAACCACCATGTAATGCAGTGATAAAAGGACATGTTTGTATCACATTTATTTTCAGACCGGGGTGTCTCAGTCAACAGCAGAGCAGAGACCACAGGAACACCACAGTTTCCTGAGTTGGGTTAACTTTCAAGATGGTATATTTCTCCTTCTGCCTCTGCCTCAGTACTTGAATTTTTGTATCCATTTGATTTAGCTCCATCTCTGGGGACTCGGGTTACGCTAATACAACTGACCATCAAACTGAATTGACCTACTAAAGTCTTCATAATGCTCCACAGGGTAATTGAGCATTGCATCTAGCTGCCGAGTTTCCTCAGAAGACTTTGACAGTATGAACACAGTGAAAGTCAGCCTCATGCACATAAAAAATAACTGGTGTGGGCACCGATGAATGTGATGGTTATTCGATCAGCTGGCACGCTGCCCCAGATTTGTGCAACTCCTCATATCTCCAGAGCTTTACATTTGAGGTCAAAAGTGCAAACTCTGAACCAAACATGACTCTTAGCACTACAATAGCCACATTAACAGTAAACTGTAAAAATCATCGTCTTATGAAAATGAATTTGTTGTTTGAAAAGTCGAAGAGATATTATTATAGATATTATTTCATTTCTGCGTTTTCTCCCTTCTCTGTCCTTCCCTCCTGCTTCAGTCTGGTTGCTCATTTTAGACGGCGCTCTGTAGCCTCGGGGCTGAAGGCAACGCTTTAAGAGTGTCTAGCCTCGCTACAGCTGGGCTCCCAGACCACACACACTCACTCATGGATGCAAAGATGAAGTACATATTTGAAACAAACCTGGAAAACAGCTCCTTAGCAGCTGCAAACCCGGCTCTTCCCCTCTCACTCGAGTTGTTCTCATGCTTGATTTACTCATGTACAGTAAAAACATCTTTTCTGGGAAAAGATTACAAAAGAGTTATTTTCCATCCAAATGGACAATGAAGTGATTTTTTCTTTTTCTTTTTTTCTTTTTTTTGTCTGTGTACTTCCACTAAGGAAGTGGTGAAAACTACCAGTAATATTGCTCTTCTACACCCCACTCACAATAGGGCAGGTGTCTTGTCTTAGATTACCCCTGTTATTATTGTCAGACCTGCAGCTGCCAAATATTATGAAAAATTGCACCCATGCACACAGGCGGGCATCGCTGTTACATCCACTGTTTTCCCTGAGACAAAAAGGAGAAAAATTACTGTTTTATTGATTCACTATAATCTCTGTTAGCCAGTGCTGATTGTTTGTGTATGGGAAGCAGTATCAGACATTCCTCTTAAAAATGATTTATATACAGCAAATTTGTGTCAACAGAAGACTTTTGTAGAGAACAAAATGCCACCCAGATCAGGATTTTTACCAAGTTATCAAGGAAACATTAAACATATCTTTCACCTATTTGATGCAGATAAATAATGTTGATTTTGGAAATTGTGTTATTTATGTAATCTAGCCTTAACAACTAAAACATGATTAACTGAGTAGTTGAATAGATATTTCTATATCTCCAACAAGCTAAGTTAGCTTGTGTTAGCATAAAAATTGTAAATAGAAGAAAGCACCAACAGTAGCCTGTGATAGGCAGGTAAGCTACCTGTGGTAGCCATGCGCTAGACTATTTCTTGCCTGGTGCACTGCAATATGTTTGTACAGATTTGCTGCAATTCAAAGTAAAACTCAAGTTTACTTTTTTCCACATGTGTATGTGATTCCTCATGGACCACATTGCAATATAGGACAGACAGTTGTAAATAGGTTGCACAAGATGCTTATGTAAGCATTAGTTACGCTGATGAACTCTGCACAGCACAGTAGGATGTAATGCATATTGTGAATTCAGATTGTTTAGATTGGAATTATTAAGGTGCATTAAATTAAGCAGATGTCTGGGGTTATTATACACTATGTCGCCAAAATTCTTCACTCACCCATCCAAATCACTGAATTCAGGTGTTCCAATCACTTCCAGGACCACAGGTGTATAAAACCAAGCACCTAGGCATGCAGACTGCTGCTACTAACCTTTGTGAAAGAATGGGTCGCTCTCAGGAGCTCCGTGAATTCCAGTGTGGTACCGTGATAGGATGCCACCTGTGCAACAAGTTTAACAAGTTCAGCTGTGAAAATTCCACACTCAGCTGTTAGTGACCGTGGAACAGTCACTAACAAAGTGGAAGCAACTGGGAACGACAACAACTCAGCCACAAAGTGGTAGGCCATGTGAAATGTCAGCGGATGCTGAGGTGCATAGTGCACAGAGGTCAATCGCTACAGACCTCCAAACTTCATGTGGCCTTCAGATTAGCTCAAGAACAGTGCGCAGAGAGCTTCATGGAACGGGTTTCCACGGTCGTCCATTACATCACCAAGCGCCATGCAAGGCGTTGGATGCGGTGGTGTAAAGCAGCACACTGCACACTGATAAATCACACTTCTCTGTCTGGCGAGCCGATGGATGAGTCTGGGTTTGGTGGCTGCTATGAGAATGGTACTTGTTTGACTGCATTGTGCCAAGTGTAAAGTTTGGTGGAGGGGGGATTATAGTGTGGGGTTGTTTTTCAGGAGGTGGGCTCGGCCCCTTAGTTCCTTTGAAAGGAACTCTCAGTGCTTCAGAATAAGACATTTTGGGCAATTTCATGCTCCCAACATTGTGGCAACAGTTTGGGGATGACCCCTTCCTGTTCTAACATGACTGTGCACCAGTGCACAAAGCAGGTCCATGAAGACATGGATGAGCGAGTTATGTGTGGAAGAACTGATTTACCTTGACTGAAAGGCCCAGGTGTTAATACATGCTTAGTTTTAACCAATGCCTTTTTTTGACTTTAAGAAGGGAAATGTGTACATAGCCACTAATGTGTCTTTGCACATCTTTGGAATGAGAATCATTATCATTTAAGGGGCTGTTTGCTCCATTTTTCCTCAGAAGTGTGTTCAAGTTGCCATCGCACTAAACGCAAAGTAAAGTTTGCATGCAGCATAAAGAGGCAGCTGGAGATGTATGGTTTAACTTTGCTTTTAGATAGACACAGGGAAAAAATGAAAGGACTTGAATAAAAATGAGCAAAATAGTAGGACTTAATGGTATCCTTATGGTAAATTGCAATTATTCATGGGTTTCCAAGACAACTGCAATCACGTGAGTAATGCAAGGTGAAATTTTGCTTCATATTTAGTATAAACATACCATAAGTCTCACACCACGCTGCTTTTAATTTCATCCATTGTCTTTGTAAACTTTTTGATCTTTGTCGCTGATGAGGCCCACCACTGTTCTGTCATCAGGAAACATTATGATGCAGCTGGAGCTGGATGTTGCAGTGCAGTCGTACTGAACTATACACCGGGGGAGTGCCAGTTTCAGGAGGGTTTGCTGACATCCAGCTGGATCAGCTCAAGAATCAGCTTGAGCAAAAATCAACGAATAGCATCCTGACGTAAGTGTGGGACGGCAGGTGTAAGTGTGCCATCCACCAGGACAGTTTATAGATCAGAAAACAAACTGAAAGTGATCTAATGGGACTGTATGTTTGCACATATTTTGCAGTCCAGCCTCTCAGGACATCTTATGATGGTGGTCGTTCATACAGCATACAGCAGACTTCCTAGGAACCAGAATAATGAATGTTGATTTAAAGCTTGTGGGAATGACAGCTTAGTTCAGTCTGGAAAGAAATGTCTATTAGCGTGTTATCTGGTGAGCAGGCAGATTTGGCTATTTTTCATTTCATTTGTAACAAATATCAAAGAGGAATTCTTTTTCTCACAGCTTAGAAACAAAAAGCAAATAAGCACATTTCCCAAAATGTCAAACAAATTGTGCCTGCTTATGGTTATATTTAGGCAGCTCAATGCATGATGTCACATTGTGTGAACTGCAAATGTAAATACTTGCTGTAATATAATATATACACAGTGTTGGATAAATTAATGCCATTGTTGGAAAGAAACTAACAGTGTGTGTGTAAATTTGTGGAGGTGTGTGCATGTGTATATGTGCACAGTGTTGTCTGTCTCAGACCAGAGTGTTGAACTCATCTATCAATTATTTGAAGGATTATAAAATGCAGTTTCCCTGGTGATATGTCACTTCTGCAGTCTGCACCACTGTATGATGTCACACAACAGTTCCCAGTGTCAACAGTTCAAGACTTTTCTCCCTTTGTAACATTTTCAGTTTTGTATAACAAGGCTGAACGCATCATCGGCCTGTTGTGATGCCTCACTTATGTGTACATCACCAAGTATAAGTCTGTGTATGTGCGCGCTTTTTATTGTGCAGAAGCTACAGTGTTGTTTTTGTGTGTGTTGTCTGGCGTGATCATGTCTTGCTTCACTACACTGACTCAGTTTTGTGTGTGTGTGTGTGTGTGGGGGGGGGGGGGCAGCAGTCTGTTTGTTGTATTTACATGTGTAACACTGAGTCATCAGTGCGCTTGTCATTGCCATAGCGACAGTGTAGTGACATATGCCTCCTTGTTCACTCCGTGACTGACAAGACCGTCGCAGTGGTAAAATCCAAAGGATGTTAGGACAAATCACACCTCTTCCTCTTCCTTCCTCAAGTGACATTCAGTGTGTCACTCATTTTTCCCTCACTTGTTCGGTCTGTGTACAACAAGCTTTAGTCAAAAAAGAGAGAAAAAAAGAATTGGCTCATCCCCGTGTAAGATGCATGATCCTCCTTACTGAAAGAAAATGACCAGAGATGATGAATACAATTTAAATCAAGTAATTTGATCAGTTCCTATTATTTTTGGCTTCCTTGTTTTAAATAAGAGAAAATGGTTGTTTGTTTGTGTGTCTGTACATGCTCACAGGTAGCAGCGCTCTGCAGTCTTACCTTCCCCTGTGATCCTCGTGTTGTTTTGTCTGAAAAAAAAGAGTCAGATCTTTGAACTTAACCCACACCGGAGCAGCCCGCATACATCCCATGACTTGTTCTCAATTGATTTCACACTGAGTCAATTTCTTTGTTTCAAAAAAAATTCCTCCCCTAGAACAAAAAAAATAAAACAGCAGCTCTCTTCCTGCTGTTGAGACAGTGGGGGAAATATTACATTATTATGACGACAGAGCTGAACTCTGGGAAATATAATCACATGCATATGTGAGAAATTAAGCATAGTGTTACTTTAGATCAGCTGTTAAGAACTGAACTGACCCATGCATCCAGTTGGCAAATGACTTACAGGGAGCACTATTTAAGCCACTTGAGCCTGCTTACTCTTGCTGCTTCCTCTGCAAGCCAATTTGAAACCCGCCTTTACCTCAGCTCCTCTTTTCACGCTGTGTCGACCTAATCAGTGTCATGTCTGTTGTCACTAATGCCTGCTATGTTCTGTACCCTAGGGAGGTTTGGCTGCTGTTCTCCTTGCCTCGGGCTTTCGATGTATGCACATGGGGGAGGGGGCGCAGGAAAGTGTGTTCTACCCGCCTTGGGCTTTCCACATAGGTATGTGGTAGAGTGCCCTTCTGCAAAAAATAAATCACTGCAGGTGGAATAATTCTATTTGACTGAAGTGGTCCTGATAGAGTTAAAATTAGCCCTTTGTTAATTTTTTAACAAAGCGTGAAGGGAGATTGTGAAATATGGTTCTCATCTCACTTCTTTTCCTGAGCTGTGATGTTAAATAATGGCCAGAAGAGTGAAGAACATTATGATATAACAGTATAGTTGACTTTGGACTTTTTTGATACCATGACCTTTAATCATCTTTAGTCCTTTGGGGGGGCTCAATAATCATGTCACTCAATAATCATAATATTTGCGCTAGATTTTGTCGCATTCCCCCAAGGCATCACTGAGATATCATGTTCAAGAGAACGTGATGGATGGATGAACAACTAGAAAACATAATGCCTCTAGCCACAGATCTCACTGGCATAAAAATGCTTGTCAAGGTCTAATTTAAGCTCTAGCGCTGCTGTAAGCTGTCGAAGAAGAGAGCGCGCCTTCATCAAAGTGAGCTGAAGTGGACATGTTTGTGCTTGGTGTCTCTAGCAACTTCTTAGATATGTGTCGAGCCTGTTTCTTCTACCAGTAAAGATGAATCATTCGCTGGCTGAGTGTGGAATTGAAACCAGAAAGAAACTGTTGGATTAGTGTGGTGAAGGTTTACCAAAGGTGTCAGGTGGCATTGCTATATTATATTATATTATATTATGAATTTAGTCAGGATTGAACAAAAGGGCACAGATAAATCAGGCAGACACAAAATTTTAAAAAGAAGGTAATTGTTTCCTTGTCTGTTATTTTGGTACGTTCTGTGTACACAGCGCACATACCTGGGTCCTTCGGCCGATAAATTCAGGATATTTTGAGAATTGTTGGTCAAAAGCATGATGAATAATGATAATAGAGATTTTCTAAAGCTTGCAGACATTGTCACGGAGGTTGTCATGGATAAGATGAGAATACTAGTAAAGTTAATATTAAGCTAATAGTTTGAAATGCAGTCATGTACAGTCAGTGTTGGCTGTAACACATTACAAAGAATTTTCTGTAAAGCAAAAAATGTAATGCCTAACTGCAATCAAAGTGTGTTTTTTTTTTTCTTGCATGCTTGCACTACAGTCAGCTGATTATTAGTCCTGTGGAGGAAGGAGAGAAATGGTGGAGTGAGCTACAACTTCTGAAGCGTGTAGGTATGGATGTTACTTTTATTTTTATTACATGAAAAGATAAGAACGTGGTGGTAAACTGCAAACTGCACTCAGGACTCGAGTGTTGATAAAAATGACTCTTTGCAAGCATTGGCAGCATGCAAACACAAAGCTGTCAGTGAAGAACCCTCAAAACCCTGAAAGACCCCTTCGTGGTCATGGAGGTGACGGGGATGTTGTTGCTTATCTGAAAGTATCTGAAAGACCCAACTGCTGAATCGCAACCATACTTGAAGTTTAGCTATTATCCTGATGTGTGGCATCAGGATAATAGCTTAATAAGAATACACGTGACACTTCATGAGGTTTTTTTGGACCGTTAGTTGCATGTTAAAGCTGGCAGCCTGATTCTTGTTACTGGTCATTACAGAGAAGTTTTGCAGCCCTTTATAGACTGCTACTAATACGACCTGCGAGCCACAGCACTGTATAAAGGAGCAATGATCAACTGAACTAATGAAAAAAACAAAGAGATGATCTGTATTAAACTATATTAAAATTAGGTTTTAGGCACGATCCTCCAAAAATCAATAACTTCATTTATAACACTGCAACATCTTAGCCTACAGCCTGTCATTTAAAGTTAAAGTTTGAATAGATATTTTTAAAATTTGGTGCCAACAGGAACCTTTAATATGTGCTCAGGATGCCTGGGGACTCTTCTGGCCTGGATGCCAATCTATATTTTCTTTTCCAGGACAAGCCTTCACTGGCACCAACTGGGAGGCTGCCAACAAGGAACCACACAGAAAAACACCACCAATCAATAAACTACCCTTAATCTTCATGTGTACAACTATTATTTATTTTGCCTTTATCATGTCAATTAATTATAAATGTGCAAAATCAGTGCTTTTCTGCATGCCTAATGAAGACAACATTCTTCACACCGCTTAATAGCAAATAGTTTTTGCTGAATATTGATATCATACAATGTTTGATGTAACCATCAGTTAATCAACATAATGCTTTATATTTATGTTTTTTATTTATCTGAATGTGCAGTAAAGGAGTCCATCAGAACTTGGTTTATCCAGATACATAATACAGCCATATGCTGGGGAAGAAAATCAAACAACTATTAAATAAAGGACCCCCCCCCCCCCCAAATTCCCTGTGGATTGAAAGGTATAAAGGATCTCTCACGTATTCATTAGCTGATCTAGTCACATGAGCATGTGTCATGGAATGTGTTATATATAATTTACATTTTCTTTTTATGTGCTTGCATCCGAATGCCTTCTGAGATTCACAAACATCCTCACCGACACAAAGTCGTGTGTCTGCAGGTTTCTAATGGGAGAACAAGCTGTGTGAAGAGACAAAATGTCACCGGGCGGTCCCCGCTCCCAACCTCCAAACTCAGGGCATGCTTAGCATTTAAAGCCCACCACCTCCTCCCCCCCCCCACCCCACACTGAAAGAGGCGCGCTAACATTTAGCGGTGGGGTGGAAGAGAGGGAAAGGACGCACAGACGGGCGTTAGCCAGGCAGGCGGCAGATTCCTCCGGCCCTGTAGTGGAGCCGTGGGGAAGTTTTTAATTCCTCCACCCTTATGGTTCATTTGTCCTCCAGATCCCCCCATGTGAAGTTGGGCGATGACCACTCATGTGTGCACTGCTGTTGAATTATTAACGAGGGTGATAAGGGAAGAAGGAGACGGGAAGATAGAGAAGAGAGGCTGGGGAGGGAGGGAGGGAGGTGAGACGAAGG
>JAVDPK010002490.1:566071-578923 GCA_034780415.1 Cichlasoma orientale | reverse complement strand
ACAACTCCCGTACCCACACACACACACACACACCTACACACACGTACACACAAATGTAGACGCAAATTTAGAGTTGCTATAGCAACCGAAGGCTAGCACACAATGTTCAAGAGACGGTTTCTCGAACCATTTGCCAATTTGGTTAATTATGTCTTTGTGCCCGTGAATAGGCCTTGACTCCCCCTCTCTCTTGCTCTTCCCCACTGCCCCCTGTGCCTGTCCTGGTTCAGGCCTGAGCGCAGCCAGCTGACACACACACACACACACACACACACACACATACACACACACACACACACACACACACACACCTATTGTTTTTTGCGGGCTGGGTCCAGGAAACTGGGAGCAGGCGGATGGAGGTAGGACCACAGAACAGCAGCTCTAATGAGCCACTGGCTGTCAGGAACGGTTAGGCTGCTGCGCAGGGCCAGTGGAGTGGTGAGGCCTCCACACGCATACGCACATACACAAATACAAAGAGTGAGCTGGTCCAGAGACTTCAATGGTGACTTCTCGGTTTTGTTCCCCCTCCTTACGGTTTTAAAGATTTCCTCAGTTGTGTCTACACATCTGCCACTTTTTGCCGCTTTGAGATATTTACTTGCCAATCTTTCCCTGACACTCTCTTCATTCTCTATTCATTTAAAAATTGCTTTTCCAGAAAAACAAAGCTAGACAAAAAAAAAAAAACCTCTGCTACACAACATGTCACACACAAGACACACAACCAGCTTTGCACATGCAGCTCATATATTACAGAACTTGCATGTAATTGATTCAAAGTGTGTGTGCCGTGTGTTTTGAACGTGCATCCTTTAGTTCCAGTCAGCGAACCCTGCTGTCCACTACATATGTTTACTGTGTTTCTCTGCCTCTATTATATAAATGTGCACACCAGGTCTCACACAATGACAACCATCTGTCAATACACACACACACACACACACACACACTCATGAGTGCACACTCACAAATGATGTGAGCTCCGCCTTCAAACAATAATAAAAGCTGAACATAAAGTTAGCAGAAAATCTGTGGAGTTGTGCTGACAGAGACAAAAGATCTTGCAGCAGAAGCAGCTGAACTTTTCCGTTTGTTTTCACACTTTCCTCACTGGCAGATGTCACAATAAAAGTTGATGAGCCTCTCGTCCCACACGCCTGTCGAGATGAGATAGCCGGGGAACCGGCTGAGGTTAAAGCGATGTGAAACCACACCTGAGTCTTACGGACTCTGCTGTCGATTTCATTCAGTGGCTGCTTCACATTGTGCTGTGTGAGATTATGCTTTGATTTGGGAGTCTTGACAGTTCAAAAAACTCAGGCAGGAAAACACCGGGGAGTGATTTCCATGAGTTTTCACAGAAAACACTTCACTCGTGCACCTCTGCATTGTCCTGTAATAAGTGTCTGATTGGAAATAAGTAGACTGTGGAGAATGTTTGCCCACAGCAGGACAGACCTCAAAGGAGACTTGCCCCACAATGAAATTAAAGTACAGATGTTATCAATTATCAAGAGCCTTGGAGTCATTTACCGTACTATTAATGCTCATCACCACTTTCTTTTGCTTAATTACAAATCTGTGTTGTCTGGAGTCACTCATCCTGTTAAAGAAGTAGTTCAATACTTTAGGTGTTATGAAGGTTATGTTGGGGGGGGGGGTGCTTTGTCTTGGCTAACTACAGTAATTTCCTAGTTGCTAAGAGAGACAGTCATACTAAGCTAACTAGAAAATGGTGGCAGTTTTGCATTTATCATGCAGGCATTGATCTTTGAGCCCATTACTGATGAGTTAGCCTATGGGGACAAGGCCAATATTTTGGAGCTTTAAGGGTAGTCAGCTGATATAGGGCCAAAAACTTCTTATTCTGTGCACTGGCCATTCTTTACAAATGTATATATATATATATATATATATTTTAAAAAAGCCAATAAAAAAACAAAACAAATCATCATCACATTATAGCTGATTTTGGGATTGCATTTGAGTAAATGTAATTCCTGTTTTGCCCTTTACAAGGACCCACATGCAATCAAAACCCACTCAAACATGATTGTTCAGCAGAATTTTTACTATAAAAGGGGAAAAAGAAATCTTTTTTTGTCCCTACAATGTAAATAAAATAAAAAAACCCTCCCCACTTGCCCTGTGGGTGGTCTTTCAAGGTCAGATTCTCTATCAGAAGCCAGGGAGTTTGAGGGTCCTGCACAGTATCTTAGCTCTTTCTAGGACTACGCTCTTCTGGACAGAGATCTCCCAGTGTGGAGGTCACTGCCCTGAGTGTTCTGATTATCACGGGGACCACTGTTATGTTCACCCTCCACGTCCTCTGTAGCTCTTCTCTCAGCCCTTGGTATTTCTCGAGCTTCTTGTGTTTCCTCTTCTTGATGTTGCTGTCACTTAGTATTGCTAAGTCTATCACTACAGCCTTCTTCCTCTGCTTGTCCACCACTACTGTGTTCAGTTGGTTAGCCATCACCAATTTGTCCGTCTGTATCTTGAAGTCCCACAGGATCTTAGCTTGAAGGCTTGATCGATCTTGTGCTTAGAACTTGTTTATGTACCGCCATGATTAGTGCATCTGTGCTATCCTTCAGTCCAGCTTTGTCCAGCCATTGGTAGGATTTCTTTTTATATCAGCCACTTCTATCTGCTGGTGATACATGCCGTGCAGGGGCCTGACCTTCCATGATGGTTTCTGCTGCCTGAGGTATTCACTAAGCACAGGATCTTTGTTGTTTCAACCAGGATAGTAGTCTCAGGGTGCTGGACTTGGGGTGAAACCCTCCATGCATGGTTAGGAACTTTCTTGTCTTAATGTCAGTGGCTTCTATTTCCTCCTTTGGCCAGCTTATTATCCAAGTAGGGTATCTGATGACTGGCAGGGTGTAGGTGTTGATTGTCCGAATCTTGCTATTCTCATTCAGCTGACTCCTCAGCACTTGCCTCACTCTCTATTTTGCGGTTGCAATTTTCCTAGCAGACTCTTCATGGTTCCATTTGCCTGTGGGATTTCAAGGTACTTGTAGCTGTCCTCAGTGTCCTGGCATACAGCTTGATGTCATCCATGAACGGGAGGTGGCTGATGGTTGCTCCATTTTGTAGTCAGTATCCGTAGCCAGTCTTGTTGATGATCTGGTTGAGGGGATTGAGGTCAATGCAGAGCAGCAGTGCGGACAGAGCATCTCCTTGGTGAATCCCGCACTTGATGGTGACTTATGCAATTGGCTTGAAGTTGGTCTCTAAGTGTTGTTCTCCACATTCCCATTGAGTTCTTGATGAATACTCTTAGGGTCCTGTTGATCTATAGGTCTAGGCATTCCAGGATCCATGAGTGCGGCATTGAGTCATAGGCTTTCTTGTAATCAATCCAGGCACTGCAGAGGTTGGTCAGTCTAGTCCTACAGTCTTGAGTGACTGCCCTATCTACCAGTAGCTGGTGTTTTGCTCCCCTGGTATCTCTGCCACATGCTTGCTGGATTTCCATGCTTCAAGCCAATTCCACAAGTCACCATCAAGTGCAGGATTTACAAAAGAGATGCTCGGTCCCCACTGCATAGCTATTCTGCATAGGTCTGAATCCCCTCAGCCAGATAATTAAGAAGACTGACTACTGATAATGGCTATGGAATGGAACAAACATTAGCCACTTCCTTTACATGAATGAAATCAAATGGCGTGCCAGGAGTGAACGAGACATTGATTCACTGATCCACACCACCAGGATCTCCAGCAATGACATTGAAATATCATTTGGACTGGAGAGGTGTAGTTGGATGGTAACCAAGAGAGGGAAGGTTGTCAGAACTGATGTGACCGCACTACCAGAAGGCAACATTGCAGACACTAAAGACAGCTACAAGTACCTTGGAATCCCACAGACAAATGGGAACCATGGAGAGGCCGCTAGAAAAGCCGCAACCGCCAAGTACCTGCAGAGAGTAAGGCAAGAACAGAACAGCCAATCTACACCTATGCCCTGACAGTTCTCAGATACCCTACTGGGATAATAAGGAAATAAGGAAATAGAAGCTACTGATGTCAAGACAAGAAAGCACCTTACCATGCATGGAGGGTTTCACCCCAAATCCAGCACCCTGAGATTGTACGCTAAGCGGAAGGAAGGAGGCCAAGGACAAGTGAGTGTCAGAATCATTATCCTGGATGAAACAACAATCCACGAATACATCAGGAAGATGGCCACAAAGGATCACATGCTTAGTGAATACCTCAGGCAGCAGAAACTCGAGAAGGAGAAAGAACAGGAACCATCATGGAAGAACAGGCCTCTGCACAGCATGTACCACTGGCAGATGGAAGAAGGGGCTTATATAGAAAAATCCAATGGCTGGACAAAGCTGGACTGATAGACAGTACAAAGGCACTAATCATGGCAGCACAGGAACAAGCTCTGAGCACAAGATTGATAGAGGCTGGGGCCTACCACACAAGGCAAGACCCCCAGGTGCAGGCTGTGCAGAGATGCCCCTGAGACAATCCAACACATAACAGCAGGGTGCAAGATGGTAGCAGGCAGGGCATTCATGGAACGCCATAACTAAGTGGCTGGCATAGTATACAGGAACATTTGTGCCAAGTATGACCTGGAAGTCCGGAGGTCAATATGGGATATGCCCCCAAGGGTGATTGAGAATAACAGAGCAAATATCCTGTGGGACTTCCAGATACAGACAAACTTGTGATGGCTGACCAGCCGAGCATAGTAGTGGTGGACAAACAAAGGAAGAAAGCCGTAGTGATAAACGTTGCAATACCAAGAGATGGAAACATCAAGAAAAAAGAACAGGAGAAGCTCAAGAAATACAAAGGGCTCAGAGAAGGATGTGGAAGCTAGAGAGGATGTGGAAGGTGAAGGTAACAGTGGTCCCTGTGGTAATCGGAACACTCAGGGCAGTGACCCCCAAACTGGGAGAGTGGCTCCAGCAGATTCCAAGATCTCTGTCCAGAAGCGCGCAGTCCTAGGAACAGCTAAGATACTGTGCAGGACCTCGAGCTCCCAGGCCTCTGGTAGGGGACCTGATCTCGGAGGACAAAGACCGCCCGTAGGGCAAGCTGGGATTTTACAGACAGACAGACAGACCCACCAAAAGATTGGACACACTCACCCATTCATTTGAATGAACAAACTTTATGCATATTGGATGTATTTGCCAGCCCATATTTCAACACCATTCAATGTCATTTTCAATGTCATTGCCATTTTTTGTATATGTCTTGCAGCATCTTCCTCCGTTTCTCTTTTTCTGCCTGTCTGTACTTGTTCCAGTGACATGAGCAACACCAATCCATGATGGATGTGTCAAAATCTTTGCTGTTTTTTTTTCTTTGTAGCTGAGGAGCCAGTCAGTTATGTAAAAAGGTCACCTTTTGCTGGAGATTACAGCCATCAATACATTTCTCTCTTTAAAAAAATCAGTGCAAAAAAAAAAAAAAAAAAAAAAAAAAAAAAAAAAATCAGTGCAGTTCCAGACAATGCTGACCCTTTGACCTTTGCTATAAAAAATATAGAAATCCAAGCTTTGCTTGGACTTGTTCCACCAATGGTGTGTGCAGGAAGGACAGGAACAGAAGGAGCATCAGAGGCAACAATGTCCAATGACATAACAGAAATGAGATGTGATAATAATAATAATGGACTGATAATGAAGCTGGCTGATGATGACACCCCTGGGAGACAGAGAAACAGTCTCACATCAGTGTGATTTTCAAATCCTCTCTGTCACTGGGTTAGGTTTGTGAACGTGACGCACATATAGACTGACACACTGAATAATGAAGGGAGAAAACGGAGTAGAAGAGGAGACTGAGTGACAGTGGTACAGAATGAGATGGATAAACAGGAATATAGACCGAGATGAAGGAATGGATGAGAGGGCAGAGGGATGGAGAGATGGAGGGAGGTAACAGTAGAGGAGAGCTGTCACTGAGACTCTGTTAATGATGTACAGATGGCCTGTGAGTCTCCACTCCCCACACCAGTAATCTAATGAGGAGACATGGATTACCGTTAACTCAGATTAATTTTTAACATGGTGGAGGAGACGGTGATGACAGCCATGATTATTATCATTACCATAATCATTCCCACTTTGTCTGCCACTTTGTGTGTGTGTTTGTGTGTGTGTGTGTGTGTGTGTGTGTGTGTGTGTGTGTGTGTTTCTGTGCGTGCACGCGTGCGTCCGTGTGGTTTATTAAATTTCCGTGTGTGTGATCACATGGGTTTGAAAATACTGTACGCAAGCTTGCAAGATTTTTTTTTTTTTTATGAACCTTGTTAATTTGCATTGAGTCTAGACATGACATCACGTCATCATCCTTTTGTTTTTCATAAACAATATGTATTGACCCTGAGTCAGGATGGGGCAACATCTCTAAGACCACCAGAAAACACAGCATAAAATAAAAGCCCTTTTGTCTTAGTACGAGTGAGTGAGGACACCAAATGGGAATCGGAAAACTGGATTCCCATTTTGCAAAAGGGTTTTAATGTGGAGTTTCATGAAGTTAAGAATGCATGGATAATGGGAGGAGAGCGGGGAGGGAGAAAACACAAAGAAAGAATAATGTGGAAAAATAAATGAAAAACTAAAAGGAAGGTTTGGCCCTAATGAGGAGATGGAAATACTGGTAAATAAGAGGGCTACTGTATCAACACATTTTTTGAGAGCCTGTTTCAGGTTGTCCTTTTAGCTGACCCAAAAACAAGATAGAGGCTGCATCATATTTATGGGATTGTGGAATTTATCTTTTATCTGATACTTGTTGGTAGGACAGACAGTAGAAGAAATGATTACTTCATGTTAGGGGGAAATAAATGTGCATGTGGGGGGGTCGGGAAAAGATTGCGTGAGTTGCATGAGTTTGTAGGTGAGTGTGTGCATGTTTGTGAGTGTGTTTGTTGGGGCAGTCAGACTGTGTCTAATCCTCACGCCCCTTTCTCTTATGACAACGTTAATGCAGGATGAGACGAGATATAACAATCTCAGTCATTGTTGCCCCAAACAATGAATTAAACTGTTGTCTGTTGTTTCATATGAGCTTCAGTCTAACTGAGCATGCTCAGAAAGCATAAAACTAAAGCATATTCAGTCTATGGGAAATGAATGTTATTTACACTAACGTGTATCCAGAGTTAACCAGTAGGCTTTTTGGGTTAACTATAGCTCCATGGTGAGATTTCCAAATAAAATGTTTAAAAAAAAATTGCTTTTTGGGACGTGTCACGGAGCTCAGTATTTGCTGTGACCACCACACCTTTAAAGCCCTCGCATCTCCAGGCATAGGCACTGTATCACTGACACATTTAAGTACTGTTAAACATTGTTAGTGTTACAGAGATGTCACATACACACATTGGCACACACATCAGTGATCATACACTACATCCCTGCCCACTGATTTGGGGTCTTTGATGCAGGGATGTGGTCAGAGACACTGCACGGTGAAGCCGAGCTGTCACTTTGCTTGTCTGTCTGTCTTTGCTGAGGCGCGCGTGTGTGTGAGGGGTTTCCCTTAATAAGCAGGTCCCTAAAAGCGGGCCGATTACCCCAATTAAATTGTGTTCCCATCACCATCTCTGGGTCCCGGGGCCCCAAGAGCCTGTTAGACTGTCTGAAAGGGTTGACAGTAGACCAGGCTGACACACCCAGTCAACTATGTGCAACACATACGCACGTACCCACACAAAACCTCAACTATTCATTCGCTCGCAAAAATCTCTAGTAAACTCTTTACTGATATTTACACTTTTTCTGCAAAATCAGCAAGTATACACAGGAGTTTTCTTTTTATGTCAGTAATGGCCTCCTTTCTCATTATCCTTTTCATTTTTTTTCCCCACAATTTTATTTATTTATTTTTTATGATGTGTCTTTTTTGTTTGTTTGTTGTTGTTGTTGTTTTTTTAAATCTTTTTTTTTTGTTGTTGTTGAACTGCATAAAGACTTACACAGCAATATCCATAAGCCACTTTTGGACCAAACAGCAGCTGGTAATGCAATGTCAACTCTTATTGTGGTCTTTGTGGTTGTTTACAACTGCTACTAAGATTAGCTTACGTCTTTTATTAGTAATGGTTTCCAGTGCTCTATTAATGTGTTCCACCAATCAGCACAGACTTGCAGTTTGCATCAACACATGCAACTTCAAGTTCCTCTTAAGCTGATAAAGTAAAACGCTATAATCTTAGACTGTACATCAGTGGCATGTGGTGACTTGTACAGAAAGTATACTGTTTAACACACAAGCAAGTCCAGCTGGACCATCAAACACACCGTTTCATGTTTTTGTACTTTTTACTCCAAATAGTGCAAAATCTTTTGTTCTTTTGTGCGTGCTGCACTCCTTCTGGACATCTTCAGCTTTCTTCACTCCTTAATGGCTGAAGAATTGTAAAAAATATTATTACTTTCTATAGTTATCAAAATATTCACCATTAGCTGACAATGATGAGTGCTGAAGTATTTTTAACCCTTTGTATTAGAATTGTTCCTTTAGTACAAGTAGCAGCACCACATAATGAAAACACCTCACTACCCATAAAGCAATTTCAATAGGGAGAGATTATTGGGAGAAATTGAACAAGATTTATTGATAATACAAATAGTTTTTGGCAATTAGACTCCGATGGCCCAGTGAAGCTGAAGGGAATCCCAGCAGAGACAGGGATTAGGCACGACCCCCGGAGTCTAGATTCTGGTGCTGGTTGAGACTAAGATGGTGGCTTGGAAGGAGCTCTTGGGTGGTGAAGGAGAGAAGGTGGGTTGCATGAATGAATCTGGACAGGAGAATGACAGGTAAGCAGTGATATTTAAAGCACACCAAGCGGAGGCTGATTGGAAGGCGGGCAGAGAGATGATTGGACTAGAAGAGATAAGTGGAGGTGATGTCAGACAGAGAAATGGCAAAACACCTGGGAAAGAATGTGGATGAGTGATTTCCCCATTGAACTTACGCCTAAGCTTCATATTACTGGCAAATTGTACTTAAAGTATCAAAAGTAAAAGTAGTTATTAAAATCTTCTTCACATTACACTGTAACTGGTATCTGTAAAGATGATAAATCACAGAAAGCTCATTTACCTGCTAATGCTAGCTGTTTCTGCACAATTCGTAGATCGCAACTGATCTCAGAACAGTGAAAGCAGAGCCGGAAGCAGCTTGTCTAGCACTCTGGTCTCCTGTCAGTCTCCTGTCAGACCAGAAGCTTATCCGCAGTGCGCATGTTGCAGGCCTCTCAGTTAGACGAGCTCCAGCCTATGTTTATGGGACAGGGACACGCTCGTGAAAAAGAAACTGTAGATTCTTGTGGAAAG
This sequence comes from Cichlasoma orientale, assembly GCA_034780415.1. Lineage (NCBI taxonomy): Eukaryota > Metazoa > Chordata > Actinopteri > Cichliformes > Cichlidae > Cichlasoma > Cichlasoma orientale. The sequence continues at coordinate 569,582 of JAVDPK010002490.1, read as the reverse complement.
CCTGCTTCCAGAGACAATAGCCAACTGTGGCCACAAAGTAGCAATAATTTAAAGGATGGAAACAAGAGAAACTTTAAATCAGAACACTGATTTGTTTTACTTGATGTCTATTTTTAAATTTCAATGGACAAGCACTGCTTGCCTTGCTTCCCCTGACAGAACACTACTGCTGTATATGAAAGATGGATCTAGCTTCTAAAAAATGAAGCCACTTTGGAAGTGCCTTAAGCCTGCATTCTTTCTAACGGCTGGAAGGGGGTGAATCCTGTGCTTCTAAGTCTATGTATAAACAGTCCTTGGTTTTCTTGCAGTATTTATTATCTTCTTGCCCCCCCCCCCCCATTCTTCAGTATTGTAATGGAAGTAATTGTAGCTAAATAGTCAAATTATTTGCATAATGATAGTAGATGGAAACACACATTAATGCATTTTCTTCTGATTTTCTGGAAATTTCACTAATATTTGCTTTACTTGTGGTTGAAATTCTCACTACTGTGCCTAAGTTACATCACAGACATCGACTGAAATTAGCTCCATGAAACGGCATCACCAAATGTTTGGCATCAGATGGAAACCTGAAATGAAAATTACAAACTTTATGTGACGCTTCTGTCGGCAAGAGTCGGCAAGAGTTTTGACTGCCTGCCTTACCCATTGCTTCTCTGCCTCATCTTCTTCATGCAAATGCATGCACATTTTGCTTACTTTCAAACACACTCTCATAATCGCACAAACACGCGCACACAGAGCAATGGTGTCATTTCTGAGCGTTGTAGTCCCATGCTGTTGTCTGGCTGTCACAAACCCAGTGCTGGGCCTACTGTTTGGGAGAAAAACCTGCGTTGGGCAGATCCTATTTAGACAGATTAAAAAAATCCATGTCCAGCTGTCTACATCAATCCACGCACTGTCTCACTGACGGTCCCACCAGATACATCCATGCTCTACTGTATCCTTGCCCCTCTTTCTTTCTATCCCGCATCCATCTTAATTTATCTGGATGCATTATCTTCTCTGTCGCTCTGTCTCCACTCTGCTCACTCTCCCTATCATCTTTATTTTTGCTGCCGTTTCCCTGCAAGACTATAATTTAGTGCTTGAAGCACGGAGCTGCTGTCACAGTGGTTTTAGCTGTTGAATTAGATTAAGCGGAGCACAACAAATGCTGGTGGGGATGAGTTGGCTTTTCTCAGCAGCGTGGCACTGTAAGCCTTTTTCCCTGAAAGACTGCAGAGATGCACAAGTGGTGAGGCTTTCAAGGTACATGGAGATATAGGTGACTAAACTGTTTTTCTTTTGTCTTGCAGATGACACATCAAGACTTACATGAATGATAATACAAGATTAGTTTCTCCGTGAAGCAACAGGAAAATGCGATGTATAGGCCCATGCTGTGTTACTGAAGAGATTTTGATGCGAGAAAATAAAATGGCTTTGCACCAAAATTAAGATGAAGGCAGTTCGAGACCCCAAAAGGAAGCATAAATTCAGCTATTTATTTATTTTTTTAAACTCTGCATGAAAACATTATTGGGTTGGACATGGCAGCTCAGCTGTGAGTGTGTTTGTGTGTATAGTTGCGCACATGGGTTTTCACATGTGTCTGCTTGTATGGCTCAAAGCACCGAAGCGTGCATGAATCCATAACTGTACATGTAGTGTGCATTCTGAATATGATTGTTCTGTATGTGAGATTGGGGGAGATTGAGAGCAGCGCAGAGAGACACTCATTAGTAGCTCTGGCCCAAGGCTGAATCCCTGATGATGTCAAACAGTCCTGTAATGGTCCCGTATCTCCCCCACTACCCTTTACCCTTTCTATTTTTCCTTTGCTTAATCCAAGGTTCTCCACCAGCCCTCTCCTCTTCACTCCATCACTTTATCACATCATGTTCTATCCACATCAGTGCACACATGACTGATTTGGGAAAATAGCAGGTATTTAGTCATTTAAAATAAAAATCCAGCTGCTTTTTTTAATCAACAAAACCGAAAAGTGAAACAAGACGAAAATGCAGGTATTAATGTCTATGATAAAAAATGTATTTAAAAAAAGAAAAGGAAAAATTAGCCTATCCTAGCTGCTTTCAGAAAAGGCTCAGTGATGTGGTTAAGTGTGCTTATTTAAAAATGACACTTATCTGACTTGCTTTAATTTGTCATTATTTCAGGTTCTTGTTAATTATATTGCAAAGCAAATAGACTGAATCATAAAGTCCATTAAAGTAAAACAAGAGTTGGCTGACCTTGTCTTGTTGTTTTTGTTCCCACAATAAGATTACGCTCATCATTGCAGCTGAGTGAGTGTGTTGTAATATCACGGCTTTGCAGCTGGGGGAAAAATACTAAACTGCAGCTCGTCCTGTAGTGCAAGAAGCGTAGAGAATCAAACACAAGATGTTCATCAAAAGATTTTTCATTTGTGTTCAATAGGAGACTAAAAGCAAATGTGGAATATTATTTTAAGAATTAATGGACATTTTATCCAACCACCGTCTTCCACTTATCCAAAGTTGGGTTGCGATGGCAGCAGACTAAGTAGGGTATTCCACATGTCCGTCTCCCCCAGCTGCACTTTCCAGTTCCTCCTGGGGGATCCCAGGCCAGATCTGATATATAATCTCTCCAGTGGGTTCTGGGTCTACCATGGGCATTGCTCCCATTGGGCATGCCTGTAAATCCTCATAGGGAGGTTCCCAAGAGGCATCCTAACCAAATGTCTGAGCCACCTTAACTTTCAACATGCCACCACGTTTTTGGGATGTGGACTTTTTATTTTCGCTTTAAAAAATGTTTATAAATTTCAGCAGCTCGTTAACACCAATATCTAATCAGCCAATCACATAGCAGCAACTAAACGCATTTAGGCATGTAGACATGATTTGGGATTTTCTCACACAGGTTTACAGAGAACGTCCCGAGAAAGAGAAAATATCCAGTGAGCAGCAGCAGAACAAAAAACCGAGGCTACAATTCTAATGGGCTCACCAAAACTGGACAATAGCTGACTGGAAAAGTGTGTTTAGGTTAACTTTATGTTCCTGTTAAAGTAGACTTTTTCTTTAATCATACAATACCAGGCAAAAATTTGGACACACTTTTTCATTCAATGTTTTTATTTTTTTCATTTTTTTTGTTTGTGGTGTTTGGGGGTCATCATCCTGTTGAAATACAAATGATGGTCCCACTAAGTGCAAACCAGATGGGATGGCATGTCACTGCAGAATGCTGGTTAAGTGTGCCTTGGAAACAGTGTCACCAGCAAAGCACTGCCATACCATCACCCCTCCTCCTGCATACACGGTGGGAACTACACACGTAGGAACCCTCCGCTCACCTTTTCTGCGTCTTACAAAAACATGGCGTTTGGAACCACAAATCTTGACTTTGGACTCATCAGACCAAAGGACAGATTTCCACTGGTCTAATGTCCGTTCCTTGTGTTCCTCGGCCCAAGCCATTCTCTTCCTCTTGTTGTTCTTCCTTAGAAGTGGCTTCTTTGCAGCAATTC
>JAVDPK010002490.1:551805-563070 GCA_034780415.1 Cichlasoma orientale | reverse complement strand
AGCTGAATGTTAAAAAAAAGTGCCCATGTGACTCAGTAGTGCCTTTTTGTTTATACCTTTTGCGAAGTAAAAATATAATGCATATCGCCATTCAGCTAAAAAATATCATGATATTATTTTTGGTCCATATCGCCCAGCCCTAGGGCCACCGTCTCCAAACCATACATCATAGCAGGTCTCACTACCATCTTTCACTCTTGCTATCCTTCTGGCACAAATCACCCCTGACATTCATCTCCAACCTGCACTCTCTTCTTCACCTCTCTTGTGCACTGTCTGTTGCTTTGGATGGTGTTGACCCCAGGCAATTAAACTTCACTACCTTTATTTCTTGCAAAGTCACTGTTACACCTGTCTCCCTCTCATTCACACATGTATTCTGTCTTGCTTCTACTGACTTTCATTCCTCTTCTCTACAGAACATACCTCCACCTCTCTAGGCTCTCTTCCACCTGCTCCCTACTCTCACTACAGATCACAAATTCATCTGCAAACATCATAGTCCATAGAGACTCCTGCCTGACTTCATCTGCCAACCTGCCCATCACCACTGCAAACAAGAAGGGACTCAGAGCCGATCCCACCCCCAACTTGAACCAGTCACTCTACTACACACACTATACAATTACCAATTTAATTTGATACAAAATTCAAACAAATTTTAAAGAATAAAAAAAAGAAGATTTTAATACAATGCCCCCCGATGGCATTCTGAGATCACTGCCATTCAGTATTAGTTTTCAGCCATATTCCTTGGTTTCAGAGTCTTTAAATGATAATATGTACCACAGGCGAAATCCCCAAATTCTTTACAATATTGCACTGCAAAATTCATCCATCTTGTTAAGCACTTACTGGAACGGGGTCGCAATGGCTGGACTCTATCCCCGTCTATCCCAGCTGACACTGGGCAAAAACCCATCACAGGGCCAACTTGCCAGGTGAGAGTCTATGATGCTGTGTCTTAGATGAAGTTCTGATCTGTTCTTTGTATGGCTTCAGAGCACAATGGGAACATTTCAGAGTGTTTAGTCTGATCAGCTGCTCTATGCCTTTCCTGTGTCTGACTTCCTGCCCTCATCTGATCTGTGAAGCCTGACATGGCTTCCATTGCAACTAGACTTGGCATGTATTTTTAATGACGCAGAGCACAGAGCCATTTCTGGGATGCTCCAAAATGTGCTGCACCACACCCTGTGGCATTCCAAGCACTGAAGCACTGAAAGTAGCTGCAAACACGATAGGCCCCATATTCATCTTTGGACTGTGTGAAGAAGCCAGAGCACCTTCAGGAAACTGCTGGCACGGGCAGAACATGAAAATTAAAAAACAAAACAAAACAAAAAAAACAACTCCACACCATAATCCCCCCATCCACCAAACTTTACACTTGGCACAGTGCAGTTAGACAAGCACTGTTCTCCTGGCAACTGCCAAACCCAGACTCATCCACTGGATTGTTAGACGGACAGCAGTGGAGAACATGTCTCCACTGCTGTAGTGTCCAGTGGCGGTGTGCTTTACACAACTGTACCACTACATTGTGTTTGGTGATGTAAGACTCGGACCATGGAAACCAATTCCATGAAGCCCTCTATGCACTGTTCGTGAGCTAATCTGAAGGCCACAGGACGTTTGGAGGTCTGGAGTGATTGACTCTGCAGAAAGTTGGTGACCTCTACGCACTATGCACCTCAGCATCCGCTGACCCTGCTCTGTGATTTTACGTGGCCTACCACTTTGGGGCTGAGTTGCTGTTGCTCCCAATTGCTTCCACTTTGTTATAATGCCACTGACAGCTGACAGTGGAATATTTAGTAGTGAGGAAATTTCCTGACTAGACTTGCTGTACAGGTGGCATCCTATCACGGTACCATGCTGGAATTGACTGAGCTCCTGAGAGCGACTCATTCTCTCACAAATGTTTGTAGAAGCAGTCTGCATGCCTAGGTGCTTGGTTTTATACACCTGTGACCATGGAAGTGATTAAATTCAATGATCTGGATGGGTGCGTGAATATTTGGCAAAATAGTGTTTATCCAGAGCTTAAATGCGCTAGCAGACATACCATGACAGAATAGCACTGCAGTAAATCTGGTGACTATGACTACTTGTGTCTTACTGAGACTGCCATAAGCACTGACTGAACTCAAATCAGAAACATTATTTCTGCTGACTTCATTCCTTACTGATGAAAATGTAATTGTGGCCACTGTTAGTCTATAGCTTCACTGTGTTTGGTATTCATTTGTTATTCACTACTATTCAGTTTAAAACAATCTGCATAAAAACTACAAGTTTTCACATGTATGATGACTAAACATGTAGTTCTTCTTTTCCTGTTGTCACTTTTTTCCCCTGTGACAGGCCACAGCCCTCCCACAACCCTGAATAGGATAAGTGGTGAAGAAAAGGAATGGATTTTTTTGTCCTTTCATCACCAGAGAACAAACATAAACTGGACTATATAATGCAGAATTGTGGCATTTGGTAAAAATATTTTGATATCATTTACACTGCTGTATTATCGTGGGTTTGTTTCTCACCTTTCATGAGCGGTGATGGTTCCAGGACAGTGAGCAGAGAACTCTGGAAGACCATGCTGATTGTTCGCAACACAAACACACGTCGCATCAGGGCCCCAATGCTGAGAAGAGACCAGCAAACAAGCTGAGTATCAGAGAGTTGTTGACTAACTTTTAGGTGTATTGATGAGCAGTGTGATACCTGATGAAAGCCACTCCGGGCTAGTATCATTAAATTTAGAGACACTTTGTTTTTCTTCACATTTCACAGACACACACATGCACTCGCACACACAGTTACATACGTGCACGTGCATAAGTAAACAAGTCCCCAGACACTAATTGATTCCCTGTTAGTGCAGGAAAATCATCCCCCTGTGGGTCTGGTTCATGACGTAATCAATAACCTAAGGAGATCCCCAGCATGAGAAAGATAATTAATCACTGTTAACATACATAAAAACACACACACGCACTCACACTGTTGTGTGACATCAGGGATTAACAATGCCAATCACTCAGAGGATGCCTGCCACTCAAGGGACTGTGTGTGTTTGTTTATGTTTTTTGTTTTGTTTTTTTGCATGTAATTATTTGTATGTTTAAAAAAAAAAAGGTTGTGAGGAAGAAAGGGCCACACAAGGCAGGATATCTGATTGAGTTGGATAAGTATACTGAGAAAAGTATAAGCATTATTATAGGTTGTTACAGTATGGGTTCATGTTGTGAAAAAATGAATTTGTCTTTGATATCGAGACAGACTCTTTAAATGTGTCTGCCCATATTTGTCCTGGTTGCCAGTAAAAATGTGACAGGAAGTGAGTGGAAATAAAAGATGGCTTGCAACCAACAGAAGTTCCAAAATGTACCAGTTTTGTTGAAATGATATGTTCCAGGGCTGCAGCAAACAACTATTTTGATAATACTTTATTTGATTTATTTGATTACTTGGTTAAAGGATTAAGCAGTGTTTTCAAAACATCTCAAAACCTAGAGCCCAAGTTGATGCCATATGTTCTACTCATTTAAATGTATTTTTTATTTCTGTTTAGGACCCCCTCCACTCACTCTTCTCTGTATCTTTACCTCGCGCGCTCTCCCCTCTCCACCCAGCTTTTCCTTACTTCTCTAACTGGAAAACCAATCCTGCATCATTCACATGCTAAAGACATTCTTCTCTCTGCTGCTCCTTTGCCTCCCTTCTCAATGACAGCCTTTCATATCACGCACTCTCAAGAGATGCTGAGGGATGTGTGTGTGTGAGAAAAAGAAACCTCCCTGGCTGCCACCTCACACGGGCCAGGCCCAGATAAGAATAACCATGTTCTCAGGTTGCCAGTGGCAGTTGTAAAGGGGGTCACTCACTGACCACTCAGCCGTTTCTGATGGTAGGGAGGATATACCTTCCAACTGAGCTTTTAGAGGACGAACAGCCCTTTCTCTGTGTGTGTTTGTTGTGTGAGAAATGAGGAGTGGTAACGAAGAGGATGTTCTCAGTGTACATACCACTGAATCTACTACTGATTTGAGGACTCTTAAAGGTATGATTAAGCACCTATCAGCACATAATTCTGTTGAAGTACTTTAAAAAATGTCTACAGGGTGAAATAACTACTCTATTTTTTCTAAGTGTATAAGGCCAAATTCACATAAACTGATGGTGACCTTTTCGTTCAACAATCTGTCTTCTTTATTTCATTTTTGTCGTCCTTTCCATCATCCATCCATCCATCCATTCGAGCTGTTATACTGCGAGAAGCAAGGTGCACCTTGGACAGGTCACCAGTCCCTTAGCGGACTAACATTCACATTTATGGCCAATTAATAATCTACAGATAACCTAACATGCACAACTTTGGACTGTGGGAGTAAACCAGAGGACCCAGAGAGAACCCACGCAGGCACAGGGAGAACGTGCAAACCCAACAAAGAAAGGACCTAGTCAAACAGTAGGTCCAAACTGTGAACCTTCTGGTGCTTCACAGACCACATGAATTCAATGATTTGGATGGGTGAGTGAATACTTTTGGCAATATCGTGTATACCGGGTGGGCGCATTTCCTTACAAAACCCAAAAAAGACTGTTAATGAAATTGAGTCTATAACCAGCATCTGTAGCCATGGCTTGGACAAATTTAAAGCTGTAATTTCCAGATTCCAGATGTCTATCTTGAATAAAATAACACTTAGATGACGTACATCAGAGTATTCTCTGTTGTTCTGAGGGTGTGAACATTTTACCGCCTTTACAAGTTGCAGAGGTGTGAAATGGAGAGGGAGAGTGAAAGATCAAAAGCCAAAGTATGACAATGACATCTTTTGAAAGCAATTTCACTTTTTTGAACAAGAAAAAAAAAAAAACTTTTGCCTTTGGAGGCTTCCTTTGTGTTTGTTAGTGTCACCTGATGAGCAGAAAGCCTGAAAACCAGCTGAAAGAAAAAGAAAAAAGAAAAAAAAAGGACAAACAGACTGACATCAGAGAGCACATGGCAACTGATACACGTTATGAAATGGGCAAGCAAACGCACACATACGGTACTGACACAAACTCCAAAACAGAGCAACAGACACATCCATTACCTTGTCCATGAACCATGTAGTACATTTAACGTTTCCTAATCACTTCATGCACTTAGATACAGAATTTTCTAAGTGGCAAAGATGCAACTTAAAAGATGGAATGAGGATTCATATTAAGACTGCAGAAATACATGGAGTGGGAACAACACAATATCCTCTGTCCACGCATTGCTTTAAATTTCAGGTCCCTTTACATCACAGTGGTCATAGGCAGAGGTATGCTACAAAGTGATACCATAAGCAGATAGAAAACCTATTCTATGGTCAGGTGCAAAAGGCACAATTTTATGAAGTCTGCATTTAACATGGAAATGTTAATCACATTATTAAGACAAAAGAAGTTTATCCAAACCTGGATTCAAATATGCCACATTCTACAGAAATGTACCTTTTTTACAATTCTGTAAGAATGGCAGGGTTTTTCTTTTTTCCCTGACAGGTTTTTGGCATAAAAGGTTATGAACAGATTTCAGAAGTCTTTGAATCTTAAGAACATTTAACTTATTCTTTTTCTTTCGGCTGCTCCCTTCAGGAGTCGCTACACTGGATCATCTGCCTCTACCATCCTCCTCTGTCACACCCAGCCCTCTGCATGTCCTCCTTCACTACTTCTATGAATCTAATCTATGGTCTTCCTCTTCTCCTCCTGCCTGGCAGTTCCATCTTCAACATCCTTTGCCCAATATATCCACTATCCCTCCTCTGCACATGTCCAAACCATCTCAGCCTTGCCTCTCTAACTTTGTCTCCAAAACGCTCAACCTGAGCTGTCCCTCTGATTTACTCATTTCTAATCTTGTCCATTCTGGTCACTCCTAATGAAAATCTTATCTTCAGCTCTGTCACCTCCAGCTCTCCCTCCAGCCTTTTTGTCAGTGCCACCGTCTCCAAACCATACATCATAGCAGGACTCACTACCATCTTGTAGACCTTCCCTTTTACTCTACCCCCAACAAAGTGTATTGATCTCAAAATGCTGTAATTTACCCTTGAATGTCTTTTTTTAACAGCCTGTCAGTCTCCTGTAAAGCAAAAAGTCTACCATCTTAATATCTGTGTGTGAAGCTGACAATTCAAAACACCTAAGCAGATATTGTATCAAACTTGAGAGGTGTGTGTTTGTATTATGTGTCTTTGCACACATCAGTGTTTGTCTGATGGATTTGCTGCTCATGTTGTTCTCACACCACACACCACAGAGGGGGTTCTCAAGCTCTCAAACAAGGCAATGTTTACTTAAATTACTGAACACACACCAACAGAATTGAAAAATACAAAGAGCGCTAAGAGAAAGCTTAAAGCAATGGGCACAGAGTGATGAGAGAGACACTCATTGCACATAAAATCATAGAGGAAAATGATGAGGAAAAGTGAGGAAGATGACAATGACTAATCTGACGAGATAGAGCATGTGACGTGTTAAGTGTGTTGAAGAATATTGGTCTCATATTTTTTTCTGTTCTATTCTTCTCTCATTTAACATTTTAAGAATTGTGTGCTCGCAGTGACCATATTAGGAGCATCTTTGATGTCATAAAGAGCCAAGAAAAGAAAAAAAAAATTTGGAATCTGTCTGTTTAGAGCGGTTGGCTCACGTTGCTAACGTGAACATAAACTGACCTCATTATATGAAACTTTATTGTTTGTTTACTATAGTTGGTCATACTTAATTTGAGCATCCATCATTGTAACAGTATAAGACAGTCCTGTGCAAACGTCTTAAGCCACCCCTCATTTCTTTATATTTTGTTAGGAAAATGGAAAATAGGTGCACTGAAGCACGTGCAAACATAAATGCAAATACAGTATATAAGGCAAAAACACAGTTTGCAAACTTCTAACAAGCTTGAAAGTCAATATTTGGTATGACCACCTTTATTCTTCAGCACAGCCTGAACTCTCTTGGGCAGTTTTCTTGCAATTTATTTAACAATCTTCAGGAATAGCTCTCCGGGCTTCTTAAAAGACATTCAAAGCTCTTCTTTCTCTCTCTGTCAAGATAATCCCACACTGCTGCAATAATGTTGAGGTCTGGGCTCTGGGGAGGCCAATCCATGACTTATAGTGTTCCACTGTGTGTTTTTTCTATTCAGGCATGCTTTTGCAATGTGTCTGCAATCACTCTCAGGCATTAAAATCTGATGGTACTTTTCTGTGTTCATAATTCCATCAGTTTTGACAACATTCCCAACATCACTGGCTGAAATGCAGCCCCACCACATGAAAGAGCCTCCACCATGTTTTACAGGTGGCTGTAGATACTCACTGTTGTACCTCTCTACTGATCTCCTCTGTACATATTGACAATGATCTGAACCAAAATTTTCAAATTTGGAAGTTTGGATTCATCACTGCATCAGGCCTGTTGCCACTGATTTTCAGTCCAATTCTTGTGTAATCTGGCATACCTCAGCCTTTTCTCCCTGTTTCCCTTCCTTAAAAATGGCTTCTTGACAGCCACCCTTCCACTGAGACCATTTCTGATGAGGCTTTAGTGAACAGTAGATGGATCAACTGAAGGGTCATATATATTTTTCAGGTCCTGTGTCAGGTCTTTGCTGAATTTTTCTTCCCTTTCTGATACTGTTGATCTGCTATCAATAGTTTTTAGCCCTGACACTTTTCTTTGGGATTCACCTTGTGGGTGCAAAAACACAATTTTATGCCTGTCAAACTGTTATCTTTGGTATTTTTCATAGATTCAACTAAAGAAATGGGAACAAATTGTGTTTTTGTGTCAGGCTGCCAGTAACAAAGTGCCTAAAGATACAATTTTAAATTGGTTATTTGCTAAGTTGTTATGTGTAAACACAACACTGGTTCATCCCTTGAGTTAAGAACCGTTTTTACTTAAATGATTCATGAGTCAGTGTTAAGTGGCTTAACACACTTTAAAAACATTCCTCTGAAATTGGTCAGGTAAAAGGACTGGACTGAAAATGACTGAAAAAGCAGCCAAAGTCCAAAGAAAAACTTTGAAAGACCTTCAGAAAGCCTGGAGAACTATTCCTCAAGACTAATTTAAAATTTACAAAAAAGTCTGGCTTTTTAGAAGCAAAGCATAAAGAAATGAGGGGTAACTCAAGACTTTATACCAGAAACAGCCTGAGCCATAAAAGAGCCATCTAAGAAAAATCCTGGTTTCAGCTTCTCAAATTTGTACATTTGCATGATTTTGTAACGTCTTCTCAGATTCTGGGAAACCATGACATACATGATATACACCAATATACTAAATGAACTGAGTCATCGAAGAAACCTACCTGCCATGTTAGTCCATGATCAAATATCTTAGTTTCAGCCACAGTGAAAATTACAGTTTTATGGGAGAATGGGGATTTGGTAACATGCAGTAAGAAGTCTTTCACAGGCATTTTACATATTTTCAAGGACCCCCCCCCCCCCCCCCAAAGGCGCCACTTAAATTGAAGAGTTTTGCAAAGTGACACGACCGAATAGAGTCACAAAAGCCTTCTGCCATAGTAAAGAATCATGGTGAAACCAGTGATAAATGGTGGTGCTGATGAAGCCTACCTAAACTGAGCGAGCAGCAGGCCTCCCAGGGATGACCCACAGATGGAGAAGCCCATGGCGATGACGCCATTCCAGAAGCCGAGCTCCCTGGCAGTCATGTGGTGATCCAACAGGAACAGAGGAAACATGGTTACGGCACCCTGCTCACCTGCACAAACAGGGATAGTAGACAGAGGTGGACAAGGAAGAGAAAGTCAAAAGGAATAATGCATAAAAATGGGTGAATGGGAGGGTGGTGGTAAAGGGATTGTAAGATACAATCAATAAAAGACGTATTATCTACTGTATATGTCTGACTAAGCATTACTGTTTTCACCAACAGTAAATATATGAGACACTTTCTGAATACACATGCCTATTCCAATCACAGTCAAATATTATGAGGGAGCTGTATCAAACTGTTTAGCCTGCAAGACTGAGAAAGAAAAAAAAAAACACGGTTTTCCTGAGATGACGACTGCAGAATCAAATGCAGAACATGTGGCGCACCCAGGCCTATTCCTGGAAAGTGTCAATAATAGATGCCTGACAAGAAAAAGAATACCCTCAGTCACTTTATCAAACGGGGGCCTAGCACTTTTCCTAAAGCACAAAAAGGAAAACACAACAAAAACACAGAAACTTCCACAGATGAAACAGACCACACAAAGACCTTTCAGTCAAAATAAAAAGTTTCTGTCAGGCAGTAAGACTTTCTCTGTGTGGTATTGAGTGTGGGGGTAATGTTCTGCTGAACATTACAGTAAAATATTCAGTGGTGCCGACTATACGCCATTATTATATTAATGGAGACTGACTTCAGAAAGACAGTGGGACCAAGGAGCTGTATGAGTGACAGCTTGGTTCCCAGACTGCTGTCAAATACGACACAACACAACCGACGACTCACTCACTCAGTCAGCCAGGAGACAAACAAAAATAGAGAACGAGGGGGGAAAAAAAAGACAGATGAAACAGACTGAAATGAAAAAAATAATAAGAGAAAGCTGAGAAGCTAGGTGGGGAGTGCAGCAGCGGAATTAGAGTGTCACTGCCGTAACAGCGGTGTGACAAGCCCGCAGAAATTCGGGGTAGGAAATGTGGATTCTCCACGTCCCCCTCTTCTGTCACTCATCTTTTACTGCGGGAAATTTACATATGGTTAACAGAGGCGGGAATGGCCATGTTTATGTTTGTCATGAAAGTTCATTTAGCCGGTTAGACGGGATTACTTCTGAAACAAACCTGACTGTGAAATCTTACAGTTTCAGAAAATAAACAAAAGTGACCCAAAGGTTTGTTACATCACACAAAGCAGGGAAACCCTGTAAAATGTGCATTTTATTAAATTAAGAACAGAAGTTTATTCATATTGCTAATTTGAAAGGAGGAAGTCACATGTAATAAAACTTAAAAAGTAGCTATATGAAACGGTGACAAATAACTAGACGCAACCAGATGAGCACAAGTCCACAAAGGATATCCAGAATTTGCACATAAATGATAATAATAAAGGAAAAATGATCATGCATTGATGTATATTAAAAACCTATCAATGTCTAACTGTTTGAAAAAATATTTTCATAATAAATTTAATGACATCTGACTGATTGCAGAATGGATTGGGAACAATTTTGGTAATTAATCTTCAAGCAGTAGATTCAGATTCTCTGGATCCAGCTACACAAATCTAAGGATATGACATTTTTCTCTGTTATATATACTGACAGAGTCAATATCTTTAGGTGCGGGTTGTAAAAACAAGCAATCACTGCAGTCAAAGCAATTAAACAGTTAACTGGAGAAAAGGCAAATCTCAGTAAGTATAAACGAAGCTAACGATGATGCAGCACTGGTTTGATTTGACACTGATGAACTTCGAGGCACCTCAGGAGAAAAATACTGGAGTACATATTTATATTGATCATCAGTATCTGGTAGATATTATACTAATGAACAGTGACACAAGATTTTATTGTTGAATACAATAAGCCATATTTTTTTCAGTGGTCAAGCGTAATATAAAAAATGCATAGCAGTGTATTTTAATAGAAAACATTACAATCCCGTGACTCCACATACTCTGTGGGTGCTGCACTGATCTCTGTGCATTACTCACATTTTAATGTCTGTCATCCTCTGTGCTGAACTGTTCTGAGTTGCATCAACTGCGCGGTAACCATGTTAGTCATAATAAAGTAAACACTGGCAGCAGCAGTACCCATGATGCCAGAGTTGTTTACCCATGGTTCTGCGCTCCTGTGCCTGCCTGTCTGTTGTTTAGCTCAAAGCTCAGAGCTTTCACAGTCCTGCCTTCAACTAATTATTTCTTTAAAGGGGGGGAAGGGGTGGTTACATGCAGGCATGCATGCACACGCACACACACACATATACACACACACACACAAACACACATATACACACACAGGCTGATTATTCCTTTCTATAAATATTCTCAAAGCAACAATTGTCCATTTCAGCAGGGATTTCATTAAACATCCGCAAAGATTAAGCAGAGTGGAGAGGAAGGAGGAAAGAGTGGAATAAGAGTGAATGGGAGAGATGGGGGAGAAGGAAGGAAGGAAGGAAGGAAGGAAGGAAGGAAGGAAGGACGGAAGGAAGGAAGGAAGGAAGGAAGGAAGGAAGG
>JAVDPK010002490.1:508099-520800 GCA_034780415.1 Cichlasoma orientale | reverse complement strand
GGGGCGAGCTGGGATTTTTTTTTTTTTTTATATATATATATATATATATATATATATGGGTGGGTGGGTGTATATTTTTAACCATTTCCATTATCTGCTCCCATTTTATGTAGACATTATAAAAAATAATGACACTTAGTGATATTAGTGCTTTGACATAATTATGTAATTCTTATGATAGTACACAACACAAAATGTTTCCAATGAATGTGTTTTTATGTGATATTAATTTACTTCAACATTACATTACATAAATGTAATGTTCAGGTGAAGCAGTTCACTAAGAGCTAATAGCTGAAGGCTTTGCTCGTAAAGTAGTTTTTAAATGCAGACACTCACTAAATGTTCACTAACAAACATTTAACAAACTTTAAAACTTTCCATTTACAGACGAATACAATGGAGTAATTCTCTCGTACTCTGCTGCCGCGCTCTTTTACATTTAGCTTATGAAAATAGCTTTGCTCCATTTCACACTCTTTACCTCCCGTATATGCTGGGGTGCATTTCTTATCTGGGTGTGTGGGAGGTTACAGTGCTAATGGTCAAAGAGAAGGTTGTGGGGTTTATTTAGGGGATTAGCACTAGGAGAGTAGTGAGAGTAGATGAGGAGGAGGAAGAGGAAGAGGCAGGGAATGGAGGACAAAGAGAAGACAAGGACATGATAGAGGTGAGAAGATGACAGGAATCTATGTAATACTGTAGATAGGGGGGTGTTTTCAAGCTCCTACTTTCAGTTTGAATGTGGAAGTCAGATGGACTCAAAGTATGTGCAGAAAAGCACTTTGAATGACCCGTGTTTTTTTTTATCTTTGTGCACGCTTTCACCCCATTTGCCAAAACAAACAAAAAAAACCCAGTAATAACTAAAATTTCTATTGTGATATTCCAAAATATCCACAGGATCATCATTTGGGTTTTCAGAGGGTCTAGAACCTCTGAGAAATGGTAATCCTGTATGGACGAGGTTTCATAGTCAGACCAAAATCAGCGGTGAGATCCAGCTCCTGCCCTGGAACATTTTCAACACGCAGCCCGTGAAGAAGCGTGGTGAGAAACACAAACATCTCCAAACGTGCAAATTCATCCCCAAGACAGCGTCTTTTTCCCAAACCGAAAATGAGGACCTTCTCTGTTAGCTCCTTGTTAAGGAGCCCACATGGGTTCAAGAAGCGCTGAGGATGAAATTTCTCAGGATCGCCCCAAAGGTCACTGGGAAAGAATTAAAATCATGAAGATATAAATACAGTTATTAAAAAAAATTTTAAGAGCTGAAAAGAAGACGTTGAAAGAGACAAGTGCTACTCACGTATCATGATTGACCTGATACTGGTTAATGAAGACACACGTGTCTTTGGGAATGAAATACCCATTAAATGCGATGTCTCTCGTGGTACTGGAGAGGAAAAACCAGAGGAAAGTGTTAAAAAAATGTACACGCTGAAAAAAACTAATTTACTGCAAGCAAAACTTTAGTCTCACCAGTGAGGTAGGGTAAAAGGGACATATGAAGCATGACGAAACACTTCATATATGAACGCCTCTGTGAACGGCATCTTGGGCTTATCGGAAAACCTTGGCAGCTGAGCTTTGCCAATATGCTCATCTTAAAAAAAAAGAAAGACCCAAAGCCATTTACAAAGAGTAAAATACAATCTGCATCTCAACTTTTGGGGCTAAAAACTCAGTATAGTGATCAGTATCAGTGTTACACAGGTAATAGTTGTAACATTATTCTAAATGTTTTGATCTTCATTTTATTCTTTTAATCCTATTTTAAAATGTTAATGTTGTTATTATACACTATAGCTGATGATTTGGTTTCTTTCAGTTTGTAAGAACTTTTAAACATGCGCATCACAAATCGTTACAATTTAAAGTTTGCCGATCCATCTGATTATTTCACTAATAAGGCTTCCTGCACTGGTTTATCTCCTGCAAACAACAGAATCAAAGCTTCTTAATTAAATTTAATTTAAGAGATGAAAAGAGGAATAATGTCAAACTCCGTCTGTTCACTGCCTTGCGTGTCAGCGCCTTTGTGTCTCTTGGGAACTCTCTAACCCTTCTCCTGTTCTGATTCATCCTGTCTCCTCTTAGTTTCTCTCTCTCTCTCTCTCGCTCTCTCTCTCTCTCTCTCTGTGAAAATACAACGTGCCTCCGAACAGACAGCACCAGTTCTCTGAGCCCACTTCAAAAAGTACCTCTAGCGTCAGCAAATTGGACTCATCTTTTGTGAGTTTCTCTGGTGGCTGTCGGATTCTGTCTCTCCAGAAAGCACGCTCGGGTTGGTCATTGTTTAGTCGTTGTAATAAGGATTCTCACTGCATCATACCCTGTATGGCCGGTATATATTTGTCAGTGAGAGGTGCATTTCCACCTGTTTCCTGTAAACTGTTTGAATCCCATTTGTGGTGAATGTTTTAACAGATAAGAACTGCATTTAGCATAGATCTATGCTCATTAGTGATGTGGGGCTTGAAATGATTAATGAGCAACCTCCTATTTTGGTCTATGAGAAACACAATGACCATGAGTCATTCATGAGAACAGGCACTGGAGAGGCCTTAGCTATTTAGCGTACCATGAATTCTCTTTCTTTGATAAGATACACAGTAATTCTCTGTAAGCAGTGAATTTGCCCGTTTCTAGCGATGATTTTGCTTAGGTATGCACACAAGGAGAACCGGGCATAAGGCATCACCTATTTCCTGGTGTATTTTATCCTGGATGTCGGGAAACTTGATGAGGTACAACAGGCTCCACTGCAAACCAGCAATGATGGTGTCAAATCCTTTGAAAAACCGCACACACAAAAAAAATCCACAACTAGAATGAAGCACTGATTATCATCACTGGGATCCATTACTGTCATTACAGACATATTAGCACGACAATGTGAAATTTCCAGTTTGTCTAACCTGCTCCAAAGATGTCTATGACAGTGTGAATGATCTGATCGTCGGAGAGCATCAATGTATCCTTGTTTTCTTCTCTTTCTTCACAGAGTGCAATTAGAGCATCTGTGATGTCCCGGATGCAGTTCTGCAATCACAAACAGAGAATTTTACACTGACAGTGTTGCCGTCATTCTAACGTCACTGTCACTGTCACTGCTGAACTACAAAGCTACCTGCTTTAACTATAACAAAAATCAGGTTAAAGCTTATAAGCAACAATTAAGGAAGAGACAGTAATCAGCTGTGGTAAGACGCGTGTCTTCCAGTGGGTTGCTAATTCCTAATTAGAGTGCATGTGAACATTTTAGCTCCTATGCACAAGAACAAAGGTCCATCCCATGGAACTTGTTTGTTATTTTTTTGGCTACAGTTACACTCACAGCTACTAATGTATGAGTGCAATGTTAGATTAGACAGCTGGAGGCAAATTAGTGGGACAGATCTAAAGAAAGCAACGCAAACAGACACGTCATTCACAACATAAGGCTGTGGCAAAAAACTGTACAGTCCTTATTTTATGGCTAAGCTTATGTCTGTAAATAATCCACGTCCTTAAGAAGATATGAAAAAATTTAAACCCAACCTTCAATATAATAGGCCAGACTAAAACATTAAATAAACACAGCTCATGCAAACAAAGTCTTGTCTTATAAAAGAGTATAGTAGTGATTTTACTGTAGTCCAGTGGCTCCCAAAGTCAAGAGGGCTGTGGCCCACTTCAAAACCAGGAAAGCCCATGCCCATGAATAAATTTAGATCAGAGTAATGAGTAATATCACAAACTAGCCACCTTCTATTAGCAGTTTTAATTAACTTTTTATACAAATAAATACATTTATATAAATATGTAACTATGCATACTTGTGAGTAATTTCAAACTGAATTTCTATTATTACAGCGGCCCCTCCTGCAGTACCTTCGCGGCCCACCAGGGGGCCGTGACCCACACTTTGGGAACCACTGCTGTAGTCATTCACCACTGACTTTTCATTTTTCTCCATTTAAACTGAGTTCTTGTCTAAAAAAGTATTTGCATACTTAATTACCTTATCAAAGGTGTCAATGTGTTCCTCAATGTTCCGCTCCATGAATCTGTTCATTCTGCATACGTGCTGGACTATCTTTCTCAGAGATGGACTCGGAAAGTAGCGAAACACAGGGAAGAAATCAGCCAGGTTCCCTGCTGCAAAGAGCCTCAGGACCTCATTGTTGATATGAACAATAGTGAGAAACTCCTTGTCATTGTAGTCGTACCTTTTCCCAAAACAGAGTGCACAGACAACATTCGCCACTGATGTTACCAAGGTCGTCGCTGGGTCTATACCAATCATGCTGTGATCCATTTCCTCTTTAGCAGCTTTTTCACGAATGATCTGCACCATCCCTGCAGCCTCAGCACATACATGCTCCTCTAAGAGGCAGGTGGCACCAGAGCCCCTTGGCTCAGCCTGGGAGAAAGACCTGAGGGCATTCTTACACAACTTCTTATGGAGCAGCCACACAGGTCCATAACTCTCATTGAAGGTCATACTGGTCCCATTGGCTATAGCAGAGAAGATGAAGAGGTCAGGTCGCCCTGCAAAAGCTTCCCCATGCCGAACCAGAGCCTGCCTGATGGTGCTGTACCCACTCAGAACAACAACAGTCAAAGAGCCAAGACGGAGCTGGAGTGATGACACAGACAAATAAGTGATAATTTAATTCTAGCTCTGTCCATTTGAAACTATTTGTGCACAAAATAACTATATACCTTGAAGACATCTCCATACAGGAGCCTCAGCCTGGTCAGAGAAAGATGAATCTGCTCCCCAACCTGAAGCAGATTCCCGACAAGGGGCCATGGTTTGGGGCCAGGTGGTGGGGGGTATTTTGTGTGGTCCAGCTGGGGGTCACGGTGGAAGCGGAAGAAGGATCTCTTGCTCTTTCGACCCCAGATGACCATCAGGAGGAGGGTTAAAAGACACAGGGCGACAGTGACACTAGATAGAGGGGCACCAGCGTTCTCCTTGATTGGCAGAATCCCAAAGAGCAGCAGCCTCATATTTCAAGTACAAATACTGAGAGACAGAGAGAGAGAGAAAGGAGAAATTAAAAAAAAGTTTTTATGCTTGAAAGGGGGGAAAATAGATCTTCATTCAGTTAAAAGGCTGCAAAGACCAAAGAAGGAAAGAATATGAAGAAACAAAGAAATAATAATAAAGGGGGGAGATAAACTCACCACACAATGCCCTCCGTAACTATGGTGTAGAGTAAAATAAGAGGGCTCAGTTTCGACATCAGAGAGCAGAAATACTCAGCAGTCAGAGGTTTGAGGTCTGACCCTTGGGAACTTGTCATGAGAGTGGCTTGCAATATGGGACGTCCCTTAAAGCACCAGCCAAGCCCCCCACAGAGGGAGCGGCTGCCCATTTACAATAGAGAGGCACACACGGTGAGAAACTTGGCTCGGGATTTTGGATGAGGGCAACTTAGCCTGCATTAGCCCATTTAACCACAGACTGGAACCTTACTCAGCATGGGCTCCTCTTCTCCACTTCTTACTGTGACTAACAAAGCTGGAGGTTGTTTGATGCAGTGCATAGACTGAAAAAAGGATTATGTGAATAACCTTTATTGGCAATCAAGCCCAGGTAAACATTGTGAATTAATACTGTTTTTCCTATTCAGCTGAAATCTACTTATGTTCACTAATTAAAAATGATGATAGGCTAAGTTATTGTTTGATGTATGTGAACAAGGTTAACCATGATTCAGTGCTCTCCGACTGAAAAACAAACTACCACACTGGGGGGAAACCTTCAGCTGTTAATTTTGACCCCTCAACAGGTAGGCATGGATTATCACTCCCCCACACATTTGTCTGAGGGCAAACTAGGGCCCCACTGCCTGCAGCCTGATTATATAGATATAACATGACATCACTCACCACCAAAGAGGCACCAGGATCAGGATCACTACTGGTGCACGCTCTCCAGAATCGGTAGCATCACAGCACAGCAGCTGACCATTTACGAAATCAAATGATCAGCAGAGCCGACGACAGGTGACGTCAATCAACAAAAATTACTACTTTTCCTTCTTTACCATAATTTCATGTGTTTCAATCTTTTATCCTGAACAGAACACGAGTTTATTCAAATATGCTTTTTATGAAGTTGTGTCCTTTCATAATTTTGGAAAACTGCTTTATAAAGAAAGATAATTAAAATGATTAAAAAGATCAAAGCTAAGCGAACGTTCTAATGTGACTGAGTTTGCACTGGTTGTGTTCTCCTTTGCTGCGCTGTTGTATTGTGAGCATTCAGGAATGTTAACAGTTGTCATTATTTTAATTTCACAGATGCTGAAAGCTTTAATAAAAACAGGAGCTGAAGTGGACCTCTTCAGCAGGAAGGAAACAGTAAGTGGACAGCAGGGTGTCCACATTTATATAGCTTTCATAAAACAACAGAGTGGCACAGTATCAAAGATGGCCTATTTGTAGTGCATTTTCATCTTGTAGTTTAAATAAAGCATTACATTATTAATAGCATAGCACACATGATTCTACTTCACACCTTTTCTGACCTCAAAATGTTTCCCACTGAGGTCAAGGAAAAGTAATTAGAAAAAGATATCGATGGATTTTTATTTTTTTTTACTAGTACTGCTACTACTGAGCCCATAAGGAATGGGTGACGTCATGTTTTATATACAGTCAGTGGAGAGGCGCGTAATTGCCATCCTCTTCTGGAAGGGGCGCGCCGCACAGCGGCAGCGCAGGCTCCTGTTCAGATCTCATGTCATGATCAATTCGCTCCTGAACTGAACGAGGCAGCGGCGAGACGCGACCATCCTCTGCTCCGACTTATTTATTTCTGAAAATTCACTCAGAAGCCCGGGGCTTGAATATGTGAGAGCAGTAGCTCCTTCAGAGCCCAATCGTCCTGATAGGCTACAGTGTGGACGCCCCTCTCCGGGAGGAGTGGCGCTTTTACGCATTCAGTTAAGGTGCGGGTTGGCAGGAACAGGGCGAGAAGTATGTACTGTATAGGCTCCCTCCAAATGTAAACTTGTCTGTGGTCCGAAAGTACCGCTAGCATTATGACGTTACATTTGTTAACCAGTCTGCGTTCAGAAGCTGTAAGAGTATTTAAGCATTTTGAACTTACACGCTCCCATTTCTTATAGCACTCTCAGGTCCATAATGGGACGAGGCCCACCCCCACCCTCTGCCTTTCTTGGGACCAAGAAATAACGGCTGTACCAACCTGTATTTGTCTTCGAAGCAGGAACCACTGGCACTACTCTCTTGCTCAGCAGTTTATTTACAGTTTTTTCTCCTGCAGCTGCTACAGATTTACTTACAGAAGCTGCCCCCTTCTCATTTCTCAGTTTGTACATCCTACTTTCTTTTGCGTTGTAATCCCTCCCACAATAGATACAGGCCGAGGAAGAGGCATGAAGAGAGAGAGAGAGAGACGAGTGGGTGTAACAGATATTTGACCAAAAGTACAAAAAAAAAAACATGGCATTTTTGCCACAACCTGCTGCTATTGCATTTGATGACCTCAGATCTCCTTTCTTCTCCAGATCTATTTTAGGAACTGACATCCTCCAGGATGGTGCACTGAGATTGATTTCCAGGTCACAGGCAAGAAAATGAATGGCACAAAATTATGCCTACAGTCAAACAGTACAGAAAATAATTTTTCTTTTCTCAATCACTTTTCACGCTGCCGGGACTGCTAGGGAAAATGTCACGAGGTCAAAAAGAGGTGTGGAGGAGGCCAATCCATCTGCACATAAATTAGGTTGCTTAATAATGTGACAGTGGATGTTATTGACATGGGTCTGCCGTGTTGAAACGACATCCTAAAGATGGATTACACAAAGCATCTATCAGAGCAGTGTAATGTTCTTAGGTATGTTAGTTATAAGCAAGTTATGATATGGCACAGAAATAATTATGATCTGCGTGGGCTGCATCACTTTTGTGAAAGCTCTGGAAGTTGATCTCCTTCCCTTTCACAAAGGATGGTCCAGTCCTGTGGCTCAAGGAGGTAATAAAGGAGGCACTAAAGCAGCTTTTGAGAGCGTACACAGCTCTTGTTATGGCATACATGCAGATGCTTCCAGGTCGCTTCACTCAGTTACAAACCTTCCTAAGCAAAAGTGACTGAACACAGCAGGAGAAATGAGCCTGGAGTTGTGCTGAGAAGAGCTGAGCTTGTTTGACCTGCAACTACAACTGATAACCCTCAGAGCCAATCTATGCAGCCCTTGGGACAAACCACTTGGCAGCCATCCTGCCAATGCCTCTGGGCAGTTTTTGGGAAGTTATTTTGTCTGTCCAAATGAATGGGGAGACGGGCTGAGCATTAATTTTTGTGACATTAAAAACTGCATTAAATAGAATCACCAATCAAATCTAATTTAAAAGAAAAGTTAAAAGGTTTGTTAACTTTGCCCAAAGTACCAAATGGACCCCCAGGTTATTCTTCTACTGCTGCCCTCTGGTGTGCCTGAGGGGAACAGCATCACCTGTCTACCCTGGTCTCCTTGATTTTTTTTTTTTACATGCACTTATTAATGCATTAGCTGCAATTTCGTTTATTCACAAGTGGATGGACCCACATATTTGATTTGGCACCGATTTTTATGCCGGATGTCCTTCCTGACGCCAAGCTCCCAGAGATTTGAGGCACCTTTATTTGGGCACTGGAATGGTAAACAACAGTTATCTGAGAAACATCTAATACACGTTCTCTCTGCAGGCCTGGCGGTGGGTCAGCCAACTAGTTTGGAGTCTGAGAGAGCAGTTGCTGTCTTACTACTGACCCCCAGTGGCAGATGACACTGCCCTCCTGGGAGGGAGATGGCGTTACTCCATGTCTGAGGTGTAGGACATTTAAATCTGGGCAGTTCAACCTTCATTGACAAGAGGTGCAAGTGGATCATCTGATATCACCAGTGACCCAAGTGCATTGCCTGCTCTGTTTAAAGTACAGTGACAGAGCTAGGGCACGCAACTGGTGCCAGCTTGAGCACAGTCCCTTTTGTCCAGCTGAGATGCAAAACACCCTATGGACGCTTGTTTCCACCACCAAACCTTCAGGTTATTATCTCAAATTTTGTCTTTATTAACTCAAAATTTCAAGTTATTTTCTCAATTTCTGGTTATTTTTTCAGAGTTTGAATTAGCAAGTCAACATTTTGATATAACCCAAAATTTTGACAGCAAAAAACAAAACGTTTTTTTTCAGTGGCAGAAACAAGCTTCCAAAACACCTGCAGTACTTAGATTAAAAATATTGCAGGATCGTCCACACCTCGGGCCAGATAAGCTGCCATGGATGGCTCTGCAGGCAGTAAATTAACCAAGCCAGACATTTTTTAGTGGTGTCAGGTACAAGTACTATCCTCTTCAACTTGGTGCTTGTACAAAAGCACAACGCTTATAAACTGTACAAGAAACTCAAAACTGGGACTTCACAGGTCGCATATTCATCACCTAATGAGCCATTGTTGACACCAACAGGCACATTTAAACTAACTTCAAACTGGCAGACAGCGAAGCTAACTAGCAGCAGCTAGCCCAGCTCAGCTGAGATGTCCTTTATGAGGGAAAGACTGTAAGACCTGGGGGTGACTGTGAAGGCCATGTGCAGAAGGGGACTCTCATATGTCATCACTGGACATTTGCATTAAAGGAGTGAGGTGTGTTTTGATACAGGCCATGTGGGGCTGTAATATCCCGTACTACATGTGATCTACTGAGGGAATAAACAGCAGTTTTGACACACTGATGTAAGCAGGAAATTTTAAAACTGCAAATTCCAGACTTGTAATGAATGAATTGTGACACCATGTGATCTGCCTCTGGTATGAACAATGTCATTCCTGTAATGCGTCACAAGGGAGCGCTCTCCATCTGCTTAAGGTGGCTTTATCTTCACTACTGCTTTGGCTGTTAGGTTTTCATTCACTTTTGTCCAGTGACATTCATCTCCCAAACCATTGCTGCTTGCTCTGTGTAACTGCATATAATTACACTTCTGTGAAATTCAGTTTCCAGTTTTGTTTTGTTACAATACCAGTCAAACATATGCAAATGAAAGATCCATATTAGTGCTTCGTGTTGAGAATATTTATGAATCCTAACAGAACTGCAGATTCACCTGATTTCAGCATAATGTAATAAATGACAAACAGTTTTTTTGCATTCTTTCACCTCTCATCTTTTACCTTTTCTTTATTATAACCATTAACTTTAATGAGCCTTTAATCTGACTAATAAAGAGCTCTAAAAGATGAATGTTTCTCTCTTCACATTCTCTCCTTCCAGTGTCCGCTCATTCACCTTTTCCCTCATTCTTTCGTTACTTATTTTTCCCTTTTCAGCACTCTATCCTTCTCTGCAGTTCTCTCACCATCTCCTACTTTCCATTTTTTTATTCCCTTCATTTTTTTTCTTTCTTGCCCTCTATCACACTCGCAATTTAGGTCAAGTTCAACTGTGGGACACTTGGTCCTCTCAGGCCGAGCGGCAGCTCCTTTGACCTGGTGATCCACATCCCATCTAGCAGCCCAGTTTTGTCCTTAACTCTGGCACACACACTGCCTCTCTGGATGGCAGGAATACCTAGAAAGAGATTGTACTGCTTATATTAAAGTATTATAGCAAGACCAGAGTTGCAGGTCTAACACTCTATCCAAAACATTTGAAGGAGCACGTACACATGCTCAGTGTGTGGCTAACCGAGGCAGACTCCTACTACACTGACACTGGGATGAAGTATTTGTTTATTAAAATTTAACATGAGCCACAGTTACCCCAATGAGGAACAAAGCCTTTGGAGATAAATGGACCAACAGAATCTGGGTTACTTATTTACAGTGCAGTCAGTGTGTGTCTGCCTCCAATCCAAACTCTTTCATAGAAAAAAAAAAGAAGCTTCAAGTCAACTGTGTGACAAGAGGTGAACGCATTAGTATGGGAGGATGGTTTTCACTATGTTTGCAACACTCCCGAGATGCAGCTCTATAAATCTTTTCTTCCTGTAATGAGGGTTAAATAAGGTTGTGTTGTCACAGGGGATGATTCTCAAAAGGATGTGTGTATATCGAGACAGAAAATGGGCACACCAGACAAAATAATGTGATCACATTGTTTCTGGGAGACAGTGTAACAGCAGGAGGCCGCTTATCAAAGCAAACATCTTCCCAATTAAGCTTGCTGACTTGGAGGTGGGTCTAACCAGGCAATTGGGCTGAAGTGATTCATAGAAGACAGAAGTAATGCAACTGGCAAATTCTAGTTGAAATTTAGGTGACTTTGAAGACTTATACACACAAAGATTTATCAAGTAACGAGTCGGTTCTAATTCTCTCAGCAGAAATGTAATATCAGCAAAATTTACTCTGTCAAAAGTAAAAACATTTGCTCTCCACACAGCCATCCTTTTATATTGTTAGTTTGTCGCTCTCTAGATGGTGCTAATTTTAACTACAACACTATTACGAGTCTACCAGAAGCTTGTCTAGTTGTGTAAAATATTAACAAGTAGTAATAAATAAATAATAGTAAATCTGCCAGATTACTCGTGAGGTAAAAGTATTAATAGTAATGTAGAAGAAAACTACTATAAAGTCTACAAAGTCTCGCTTATTACGCATAAAATACAAAAAATAAATATTTTACTTGATAATATTTAAAAACGTGACCCAACAATACTATACTTCCATCAGTCACGTCAACTGATTAGTGCGCGTGCCGGCCTCCCGGGGCACATGAGGTAAACTGGGATTGGGTCCATCTGAATGGTTATTAGCACTTGCAGGGGAATTCTCAAATGACCCAGGAGGAAACCTCCTGCGACACTGTGCAGTGCTGCATATTTCTGCTTTCTGACGCTGAGAGCTGAAAGTATATAAAGACTCTCCGGTCGCAGAGGAAGGAGAGAGCGGCTGCAACATGCCTGCGGCTGGAGTGGAAAACCAGTGTGGAGGGACCTCATCAACATCAGCCACAGGTAGCACTACTTTTTATATTTACTTAATACAGTCTCACAATAGTTTGCATTTTCTAGTGTTAGTAAAAGACCAGCTTTGCATGGTTTTTACATTATTTTTTATTTAATCACAATATTTGCTCCCAATATTGCAAGATCCAGTTTTGTTTGTCACGTGACTGTTCAACTGTTCAAAAGTCAAATATTCAACAGACTTTCCTAAAAAAAAAAAAAAAAAAAAAAAAAAGTAAATTTGTCAGAGCAAAGTTAATAAAGATACATAATTTATGCATAATTTATTGTCTGGCTTGCCTGCAAAATTATAGAAGTGACATAGTAACATTCAAACTGCAGTTTCTCTATTACAGAAATGCAAAATGCCTCATTTGAATCGTTAAACTTGTTTCTTACAACTGAGCTCATGCATGAGCAAAGCTTTGAGGTTTTCAGCAAATATGGTCTCTGATTCTCTCAGATCAAATAAGGTCCAGTCCACTCTTCTGAGCCAGCACGCCATTACAGTGCCAGTCATGACCCTTGACCCTTTCCTTGTTTAAAAAAGCTGACAATGCCAATAACTAATTTGGCACAGTTTCTGTTTACTCCACTGGGTTGGGATAGTCTTGTGCAGTTACTATCCTCACTCAGTGACCCGAATGCTAGCTTTCACGATCACGTGTGTGTGTGTGTGTGTGTGTGTGTGTGTGTGTGTGTGTGTGTGTGTGTGTGTGTGTGTGTGTGTGTGTGT
>JAVDPK010002490.1:477527-490979 GCA_034780415.1 Cichlasoma orientale | reverse complement strand
AGATAGATAGATAGATAGATAGATAGATAGATAGATAGATAGATAGATAGATAGATAGATAGATAGATAGATAGACACAGCTGTTTTTGGGTCCAGTGGTAGCAGTACAGCATGCATTGGTCTGTGCAGTCCCATCCTGAAGCCTCAGTTTTAGCTTCAGATCTATTGTTATGTTATTCTGGAACCAGGCCAGGGTACCATGAAACATACCCGCTATACATAGGCTTAAAGAAGGCCTAGATCAATTTAGTTTTGATGTGTAATAATTCAAATTGATCTAGTTTTCCATAAGCTCACACTAACCTTTGCTCCCAAAAGCAAAACTGGACGCTGCTCAAGCCGTCAAATCAGTGCTTCTACCACCACAATGTCTCACTCCATCCTTCACTGTCATTAGTGAATAAGAGATGCCCATCGCAATCACCCGACAGTGAGATATCCGGTAATGTGCAACCCGTCATGGCTCAGTTTTCTGCCACATTGTACCACAAGAGAGGGAAACTGGGTCAGAGCCAGAACTCAACTCCAGAAGGAGGGTGAAACAGGGGGCATCAAAGGACTGAAATTACCTAGATAAACAGAGAGGGGCAGATTGACTGAGTCTCAATATACAGAGAAGATCTAGACTTCTTATTGCTTATCAAAGTTGCGTCAGCTTTCACAAATTATTGTGATTGACAGCCGTTGGCTGCTAGTGAAAGAACAAAGCATAAGGACTTACTCAGTTCTCAGGGTCTCAAATAACTGCAGAATTAATACTTAATGCTTGCTCACCGTGAATTAATCATGAGCGTCGGTGGAAGTGAATTTGACTGACACTTAAAGTCTGTTGCATTATGAGCTTGTTGACCTGCTGTCATACATAATATAGAAACAACACTTTTACACTATAAAGATCTTAAATTTTAATCAAATCTTCACAAAACTACGATGAATCAATGTACGTAATGTAATGTCGCGTTGCTTAAGTTCAATTAATGGTGCAACACTGACAGTTTTAACAAACGGTATTGCATCATTGAGTTAAATTACAGGTTGACTGACAGGACTGTTCAGTGTCCCGCAAGTGCAGAGCACAATTAGCTGTTGGGACACTTGATAAGGCCGCTCATCTATCAGATGATACGAGTCAGACATTTCCACTACATGATGAGGGTCAAATCTGAATTTTTGGCATAGTTTTGTTTATTTGTCTTTGGCAAAAAGTAATATTCTGACATATTTTATTGCATTTTCTAGGGTTAAAACTCAATGATTGCATCATACTGACTGTGGATAAATCAGATTTAAGCTGAGTGCGTGGGTCTAGCAAGAGGTGAATTATCCATTTAAACCTTGCTAGCTAGGTTAAATGGCCTCCATGTCTAATGAATTGTTTAATACTTTGGCCCAGTCACAGATCTAAGGGTAGAGTCTGTGCAGATTCTGAGAGGCTGAAGGAAAACTATACGTTAATCTGCTTTAAACTTACTCTAATTTTGAAAACAACTAATTTAGTCAGAAACTTAAGCTGATCAGTGTTATCTCCAGCAAGTGTCTTGTGTTTTCAATGTTGTTTTTCTGTCCAATAAGCAGGATTTTGCAAAAACTACCAGGCTGATAACTGTAAAGGATGGTGGAGGGGTAAAATTGTGGCATTATAGCACCAGTAACGGGTTGCAATTGTATGCATGTCCAGATGAGGTCCTGCTGTGTTTAACAAATCAAGCCAAAGCAAGCCATATGAAATGTTATGAAACTGTTTTCTTTTTCACAATCTAATTTTTCCAGTGCTCAATAAAATCAGTACAGCTGCTCATCAGACCACGCCTCACGAAAGTTACAGATATTAGATTCACATATTTGTTTTTTGAAATCAGTCACCAGTAAGGTCTTAACTCTGTAACATCTTGATCTACCAAAACAAAACTAGGCCATTGGACTCCGGAGCCATTCGTAGGAAGCACAGACAATTTTGCAGCATTTGAAGATTTGGCGTTTTGCATTAGTCAAAAATATGTTTTCCCTAATAACTAAAAACACGCTCCTGCATTATCACAGAAAAGTGGAAAATTGGCCTTGGCAGAGGTTTGCACATCCAGGGTGCCCTTTTAATTAATTAATGGTTTTCAGACACTGACACTATAATGCATAACTATAATGCAACATTTAAAGAAAACAATACACTGCTCTTGTTAACATTTATTTAGTAAATAAAGGAGCAATTAATCTGAAAATGCTTTCAGCTATCGTTTGATCATGTACACACGCTGTAAAGAAAAAAATCTTGAATAATGTGCACCAGCTGACATCAGTCTAAGATGTTCATTCCTCTCAGTTGACAGTGTACATCTATAGCATGAATTTCTCAGTAAAGTGCTTGGTTTTGCCATTATTGCTTTGTGTCACTGAGTCAGTGTCTCGGCAGGCTCGGCACCCTGGACATCCTAGGCTCACTTTGCTGAGCGAAACCAGGCAGGTATCCAGAAGGCCTGTGGTTGCCATGGTTGTAGGTTCTGGACCCGGGGTCTCTGGTGGCTGGCATTTGGTGTCCTTGGCCTCCAGTATGAGGAGGAGGGATGCGTCCGTGCTTTTCCTGATATGGCCTCTGACTGCTGCCGTGGATGTCTGTACCAAAAAAAGAGGAATCTATGATTTCCAACGTGGGGACAAAATAATGACACTGCTAACTGCCGTCCAACATAGAGTAATATAATAACATTTGACAGTTCGCACTGCAAACTCTGGGGCTGGAGAACGAACACAGATCAGCCATTTACCCCTGGCTCAAAAAGCAAGTCCATCAGACATAGCAATGCGGACATAAAATATTAAGTGCGGGTGTTTCTAGTCATATTAGTATACTGATCATATTAGTAGAGGGAACAGAACCTTACACACTTACCTGACACACCTGCCAACAGCTGTTCTGTATTTTTTGTTTATTTAAACACCATCTTCTTGCACCCTCCTGTGTTATTGTTTCTCCCAGAAAGCTCACATAAATTGAATGGCACTCAATGTGAATATGTGTTATGAATATATGACTCTGAATTGGATAAGCGGAAGAAAATGGATGGGTGGAAATATTGTGCATATGTTTTATGTGTTTCTGTATAATGTCACCTGAGTTGCAATATCATCTACACACAATCCACACACAACAGTTTTACACACAGACTCTAAATGTTGACACATATGTCTTTGTTTGCCTCCTGCTTTGTGTAAAATGGCAGTGATTGTATTAATCAATATCAACGGTGAGAACCTGGCCCTCTTGTCCAATTTGGGCCCTGGCTTTGCAAGTGTTAAAATTACAATCAAGTACCC
The DNA here is from genome assembly GCA_034780415.1 of Cichlasoma orientale. Lineage (NCBI taxonomy): Eukaryota > Metazoa > Chordata > Actinopteri > Cichliformes > Cichlidae > Cichlasoma > Cichlasoma orientale. Next base: position 487,670 of record JAVDPK010002490.1, on the reverse strand, counting down.
TTCACTTTACTACATGGGCATGAGAATGTATTGTAAAACTAGTAAAATATATACTTCTCCATCCATCCATCCATTTTCTTCCGCTTATCCGGGGCCGGGTCGCAGTGGCAGCAGCCTGAGCAGAGAAGCCCAGACTTCCCTCTCCCCAGCCACCTCCTCCAGCTCATCCGGGGGGACCCCAAGGCGTTTCAAGGCCAGCCGAGAGATATAATCTCTCCAGTGTATCCTGGATCTGCCCCAGGGCCTCCTCCCGGTAGGACATGCCCAGAACACCACACCCAAGAGGCGCCCAGGAGGCATCTAGTCAGATGTCCAAGCCACCTCATCTGGCTCCTTTCGATGTGGAGGAGCAGCGGCTCTACTAGCCCATCCCGCAGGGCTGCACTCCTCACCCTATCTCTAAGGGAGAAGCTAGCCACCCTTTGCTCATGTCCACCGCTTGTATCTGCGATCTTGTTCGTTCAGTTACTACTACCCAGCGCACGTGAACATAGGTGAGGGCAGGGACTGGTAAATCGATAGCTTTGCACTGCAAATCACCCCAGAGTGAACTGGAGGCCACCATCTGATGAAGCCAACAGGACCACATCATCCACAAAAAGCAGAAATGAGGTTCCGAGGCCACCAAGGGGCAAGCTTCCAGCCACCTGGGTACACCTAGAAATTTTGTCCATAAAAATTATGAACAGAATCGGTGACAAAGGATCGGCAAACTCCCATGGACACTTGAATATCCTTGTGAGGATAAACTGCTGGTCCAGCATGGTTTTGCCATTATTGCTTTGTGTCATTGAGTCAATGTTTCTGCAGGCTTGGCACCCTGTACATCCTAGGTTCACTTTGCTGAGCGAAACCAGGCAGGTATCCAGAAAGCCTGTGGTTGCCATGGTTGTAGGTCCTGGAGTCTCTGGTGGCTGGCTCCAACAGGATGCCAAAGCGACCAGGACGAAAACTGCATTGTTCCTCTTGAATCTGAAATTCGACTAATGGATGAACTCTCCTTTCCAGCACCGTGGCATAGACCTTCCCGGGGAGGCTGAGGACTGTGATCCCCGATAGCTGAAGAAAACCCTCCGGTTCCCCTTCTCAAAAATAGAGACCACCATCCCAGTCTGCCAATCCAGAGGCTCTGCCCCAGATCTCCATGCAATGCTGCAAAGGTGTGTCAATCAAGACAGCCCTACAACATCCAGAGCCCCTCGTCCCCAGACTCTGCTTCAACTGCAGAATGCATGTCAGTGGGATTAAGGAGGTCCTCAATGTATCTTGTCCATCGGTGAAAACTCCGATGTACAGGGAGCAAGCCAAGGGGATACAAGAATAACCACCCTAGGGTACCAGGGTGGTTATCAAGCACTAGCTCAGGCTCCTTCCCCACCAGAGATGTGACGTTCCATATCCAAAAATAGCTAGGGGTCAGTCCGCCAAACCTTTTTCATTTTAACTAATCTGTCCATTAGATTAAAAATATATATATTTTGAGTTTTACTTTTTTGTTAATATTTGAATTAAATAGTCTCACCCTCTTGATCCTGCAATGAAGCGTTGTTGTTCCTCTGTTGATCTGCAGCTTGTGCAGTTTGTCTGGCCTCCTCTAGATCCATTTGAGCTTTCAGTGCTGCTCGTTTGTTCTTCTTCTTGTTCTCCTCATTTTGCTTCAAAAGAAAGATATGTTTTATTTTTCAGATCACTCAGAGCAAATCACTTCTATTAGCATCTCCTCTTAAAAAGCATTGCAGTGCTGTGAACCTTGAAGCCTGGTGGGGTTTTGGGCAGATGTGAGCTGTTACTCTGCTGCTCTCTGCTGGAGGGATAATACTAATACAACTGTGTGCCAGCAGTCATGCACCAGTGGCCTCAGGCGGTCTTTTTGTGGACCCCCATACTGTTTGAAAGTGTAACAGCTGCTAAAATGAACTGTAAAAGCAAACCTAGAGGACAGACGACTCACAGACATCAAAGTTCCTGGGATTTATTTTTCTCAATTCTCCAAACTTTTCACTTGATTCTGAGTGCCATTCAGGTGCAATTTCCAGTCAGAGAAACCACAAAACAGCTACTGCACTACAATAGTAAGTGCTACATTTGAAGAAAAAACAAAAATTAAGTCACCATTTGTAGTTTTTTCTTCAGTTCAACATTTGCTTCTCTGTAGCTTTTGGATGTCGATTGCAAGTAATAAATGGCCAGTCTGAAAGATAAAATAACACATGATTACATCAAAGTACCAGTTTACCACCGAAAAAAATAATGCCAGCATAGTTGAAATATATTTATCTATGCTTTCACATAATCTACTGTTGACTCACACCATAAGCAGTATGAAGGGTAGCACCAGCCCAGGGTTAGAGGCGTAGCTGAACACTTTACTAAACCAGGCAGGGAAGTCAGACTCCAGAGTCTCATGGATCACATCAAACATACGGTTCTTGCCACTATGAAAAAGAGGGTAGACGTGATGGAAACCCAAGTTTTTTACATTTAAATGCCAGATACCTTGAACTAGCATCACTACCTGAAGGGTCCACAGTCAAATGAAGGTGGGATGGAGACAATGGTGTAGATGGCAGGCAGAGTGGACAGAAAGAGGATGACCAGCAACATGGCCATGTAGAAGTTGTTGGAGCCAGAGGCTTTGAAGACCCTTTCTTGTGGCACATTACAGCACATAACAGCCCAGCACTGCAGGTACATGGAGACGTGGAGCCGGATGACGTTCAGGGCAGGCAGACAGGGGGCATAGAAAGAACCCATCCTGGAAGCAAAGATTAGAAAAAGCAGGACAGATGCTGAGCTGCTAAGAGGCTTTCATCATCACTAATTAGTTTTCATTTGACCACGTCGCTGGTCAAAAATAAAACACTATAATAAAAGAACTTTCTAAAGCTTCTAATTTGATTGAAATGATTGCTGCTTTCTTACCATATCATTCCTTGATTGAAGATCAAGCTCAGGACGTTCCCGCTGACGTCAAACTCAGAGTAGGATGGCTTTTACAAATGACAAAGTACAACAATAACTCTCCTGGCACAATTTGCTTTTGTTTTCACGGCCAAACCTCTAAATGCACATTTTAAATTTAAATTAAAGATGACTCACAAACCCTGCCTCTAGGTCCCAGCACCAGCAGTAGTTAAGAAAACGAACAAGAACTGCTCTCAGGAAATCACCAATCAGCAATGTGATGTAGGTTGTCATGGTGTCAGATATGATCAGGCGGACAAACTCCTACAAATGAAGAAGCATTCATTTAGTGTATATATAAATATATGTATATTTGTGGGTCTGTGTGTGGTGCCCACTCAATTGGAAAAACACTTAATTTTAATCTAAAATCACCTCAAATTTGTGTTGTTGGTTTTGTTTTGTTTTTTTCTTTTAACAATGTGATCACGATATATTTCTTTAGCTAATCTAACAGAAATTATTCATTAATATAATGTCAATGATGGTAAGTCATTTTGACACAGCCAAGCACACTGCCTCAACAATGTTTGCTTTGATTTTCAACTGAAGTGATATTATAGTTTCAAAAGGTCACAGGAAAGAAGAAGAAGAAAAACTTTATTTGTATAGCAGTTTTTAAAACACATTAAGTGCTTCACAGTTTGGATAGAAACACACATTAAAGATAAGTGTGCATGTCCAAAAAATACACAGCAAAAAGACAAATATACGATATTTTCAATAATCATAATAATAATGGAGGTGATGATGGATGATTTTCATGCTGGAAAAAAATTAGAATAAAATGACTCAATATAGATTTTAGAAAATCACATCCTTTTTTTCAGTATTGATTTTATTACTTTTTTTTTGCCTTTTTTAAATCAGCTTCTAAATAGTCATATGATTATTTCATAATGTAATTAATTTTTCTCCATTCTTATTAATACAATAAAAACAATTTCTTCACACAGTTACATAATAGTTGACACACACATGCACACTGACCTGTCCTACCATTGTCTCCCAGCATGGCCCTCTGGGCACATCAGCAGGTTGGATAGTGATGGGTGGGGCGGTGCTGTTTTCTGATACTGTGCCATTGTAAAGCTCGGCCTCCCACATAGTTATATTAAACTTCACTGTGTTTTCCTCTTTTCTCTGAGACAAACACTTCAGATTAATTATCCAGTAAAAATTACAATCTCATAAATCTATACACAATGAGTTCTCACTTTAAGGTTGATCTCATCCATGAGTGCAATGATGAAGGTGTAGAGATTTCCCAAGAAGAGGGCAAAGATCCGACCGAGCTGCCACTGCAGGGCGACGCGTGGGTGGTAGTTCTCCAGGGTGCTGATTACGTCAAACAGCATTGGGCAGAACATTCCCAATAATGACATGACCATGTTCACCTGAGAAATAAATTAGAAAACTAATGCAATCTTGCACAATACAAGTGCCTCGTGTGCTTTTCCTGCTAAGTTAATCATGTAACTAATAATATAAACAATGTTTAAGCTGGAAAAAAATAATGTAATAGGCCTTAAATACAGATATTTATTACAAGGGAGCTTTTGCAGCTGTGGCTGCAAACTGGTGCAGCGCTCTGTCATGGCCCTGCACTGGTTTGCTTTTGTGTTCAAACACTCTTTAAATCTAGGTGGGGGTTGAGCAGGTATGGCTCCGCCTCTGGGTGGAGCCTTGGGGGTCCCACTCTTTGGTCAACTCATTTGTTGCTTATCTGCTTCATCACCAACTAGTATTTAAGGAGCAGCTCCAGCACTTTCAAGTCCTTGTTTCCCTGCTTTCCAGCGTTCCTCAAGTGGCCGAAGTTCACATTTCAGATTCACTTACCTGTCACGGTCGAGCTGGTCCATTCCTCCAGGAATCCTTCACCGGAATACTCTGACCGCATAAACTCACCTGCCTGCCCGCCTTCCTATGACCTCAGCTACCATCGCAGAGCAAACCAGTGGCCCCTCTCTGAGTATCCTCCCCCACGTCTCCAAGTAAGCAACCTCACTCACTTTGTAAATCCTCCTTTGAAACTCTGTGAAATCTCTGTGAACGGACTCACCTGGACTCACCCACCCCTTTGACAGGGGCTGCTGGTCAAATTCTAAATATTATGGTGTATTTTCAAAACATTTAAACCTCAGCAAGTCTTCCTTGCTGCCAAAATTATTCATAAACTTCCTTTTGTATATGTTATGTCTCATTAATTCTCTCTCTCTTTCTCTCATGTCTACCTCATTCCTTTCCCACCACGTGTGATTCTCCAATCCATCTAAGGCAAACTTCTGTGAACGGCGCACTACAAAGTAGATGAGGTATCCACTTCCTGCTAGGCAGCACAAGACCAGGAAGTTGGCCAGCACCCGCAAAAAACGAGTCAGATGGATGTTGTCATCCTTGTGGCTCTCTTGCTCCTCCAAGATTGCTTCCTGTAGTGGAAGAAAAAGTGGTATAGTGTAATGTAACATACTGTATCATACCTGAACCGCATTAATCACTGTACTGGAAAGCAAACAGTGAGCTGCATTAACCTTGAAGCTGGTGGTGATGGATGCAAATTTATTGTCTGCTGTTTCAGCGTTTCCTATCAGGTAGTCCCAGCTTGTGAACATTTTCCAGCTGAAATTGAAGCTGTTATCATCGCCGACCCCTGATTCATTTGCATTACGAGCCATCCTTTAATTTCGAAATGAGTGCATGATTCACTAAAACATTGTGCAGTGAAGAGATTCATTATTTATATATAGACTTAGCAAACTTACGTTCTAATGACCACCATATAGCTGTAGGCCACTGTACCTACACCAACCAGGAAGTAAGACAGAGGCATGCGAAACTTGAGCCAACCAATGGTGCGCTGGTTGTTGTAGTAGCCATAGAAGAGGACTGAGTACTGTGCGTAACCCTGTGGATACCAAATTTCATTTGCGGTGACTATTTCAGAATATTATTATATCAGAGGTCTTAGAAATAGGCAACAAAGCAAATGAAAATATTTCACACTGACCCCAAAGTCCCAGAGAACAGCAAAGTCCATGGCGCTGGCCTCCTCAGCTCTGGGGACCGTCTTTCTTGGCATGCTGCCATATGGTCGCCCCATTAATGCCTGTTAGCAAGAGGAGGAGAAGCACATCGTATCAGGAAAAAACAATGCAAATACAAATAAAACCCAAAGTTCAGATGCAGAGCATGAAATAAGGCAGCGTACCTCCGGTACCATAACCAGGCCGAAGGTCAGGCCAAACAAGATCATGTTGATGCCATACATCCACCTCAGGAAGATGAAGTATGAGGCAACTGAGGAGCCGAAATGACCTGAGGAACAGAAGAAAGCGCAACATATTAGCAAATGCATACGTATGTCTGCTATAGAACCATAATAAAGGCTATCTTTCTAGTCATAGAAAAGATGCAACGCTGAAATTAGAAATTATATCTGAGGGGAAACCTATATTTAAAAAAAAGTAATGACATAAAAGCACACCTACTTTCAATCTCCTTAATTTTCATCTCCCACGGGATGCATGCAGTTCTGAAGTTTTCAACGTCCCGTTGGAATTTCATCAATTTCTAATGACATAATTTTTTTTTAATGAATCGTTATGTTTTTTTAATGATTACATAAAGAAGTAAATTAAGTGAGTCCTTGCCTTGGTCATCATGACTTTGTATGCATAGAGCTTCCTGCCTTTCCCTTTTCCCAAGGCTCCTTCATATTTTTCCACAAACTCCTGAGACTCCCTATAAAAAAGCAGATATTAGAGTAAAATACTGATTGCTGCTACTTTGAATTAGAGCAGAAAAAATCGGAATGATTTATTCGTGTAAAGTACCGTAAAGTGACAAGTTTCTTTTTCATTGGCCAGGGTTTTCCCCTTAGACTTTGGATCAGCTTCTTCCTGTCATCCACTGCCTCCTTCAGCTTTTCCAGCTCCTCTGGGGACAGACACTCTGGCCTCACCTCCTTCTCAGTGTCCTCCTCTTCACTGTCGTCCTCTTCACTCGTGTCCGGCTCTGAACTGAGGCATTGAAGTTTTCAGCACCTTTTTTTACTTTGTCTGAATGACATGATAGTGAAATTGCAAGATAAAACACTACCTTGTTTCAACCTTCTTTTTCTTTTTCTTTTTCTTTTTCCCTTCCTGAGCTTTTTTCTTTACCAGCTGTTTACTTCCATCCTCTTTCTTCTCCCCTTTTTTGGCACTTCCGTGTTTCTTTTTTCCCTTATCAATATTTTCTTCCTCTTCTTGCACTTCCTCCTCCATTCTGCGTGTTTTTTCATTTTTGATATTCTTTCTTGCTTTTGCTGCCTTTCCACTTGTCATTTGGACTTCTCCCTCCTCATCCTTCTCTCTTCTGCCTGTTTCTCGTTTGTTCTTTGGTCTTTTTCTCTTGCTTCTTTCTCTTTTCTCGGCTACCCCCAATAAATGCTCTTCCCCATCTCCTGCTCTTGTTCCCGCTTTTCTCCTCTCATTTCCTCTCTTCCTTTTCTGTCTGTCATCATCTCTTCTTTTTATTCTGTGTCTTTTACTCTTATGTTCCTCTTGCGCAGACAAGTCCTCATCATTTTCACCTGTAGTGGAAATTTGCAAAAATGTTATTTTTATCCATTTTTGCACCAAATTACAGTTTTTCTCAACCGGTTTGGCACAGTTCTCACATCAGGAACGTCGTTCTCACCAATTTTCACCATTTTTCATAACACAGACTCACACATGGCAAAAAATGAAAAGTCTGTCAATCACTTCAGCTCTGGGATGAATGAATAAAAACCTTTCTACACCATTTTAAGACTTTGACATCAATTTTTTTTTTTACTTTTATCAAAACCTTACTGATTTTGGAAAGAGTACAAATGTGGGCCCGACACAGTAAAAAGTGTTCACACAGAATGATACTCGTGAAATTATATGCAGACTATATATATATATAGCAATTTGAAGCATTTAGGCATGTAGACATGGTCAAGGCAGCCTGAAGTTCAAACTGAGCATCAGGAAGAAAGGTGAGTGAAACAAGGTATGCAGAAGAGCATCTCTGAAAGCACAACACCTTGAAGCACATGGGCTCCAGTAATAGAAGACCCCACTAGGAGCCACTCCTGTCAGCTAACAACTCACATTTGCTCACCAAGACTGGACAACAGAAGATTAGAAAAACTCTGTCCTCCAATGCCCTCCACAGTCACCAGATCTCAGTCCAGTAGAGCATCCTTGGGATGTAGTTGAAAGGGAAATTTGGATGAGCAGCTGACAAATCTGCAACAACTGTGTGATGCTATAATGTTAGCATGGAGCAAAGCTTCTGCAATATTTCCAGCAGCTTGTTGAATCTGTGCCACAAAGCTCTGAAGGCAAAAAGGGATCCAACATGGTACTAACGACTATATCTATATTGTTCTTTCATCCATCCATCCATCTATTTTCTTCCTCTTATCCAATTCAGGATCACAGGAAGCCTTTCCCAGCTGTCATACATATTTGAAAAAAGTTTGAAGTAATTTGATTGAAAACATTAAAGCAGTGCTGGACAGTATTCAGCAAAGTGAGTGATCTAGAGTTGTGACTGACAGAAGTTCAAACTATTTTGATAAGCTGTGAGATTCAAGTGGGAAGTGCATCAACACAGTAACAAATACCTTGTGATGAAGTGTTGTTAGTGCTGAAGTATGTGTAGAAATAATAGCAGTGTGTATAAAAACAATGAAAAAGGCTAATGCGGGTGGGGAAATGCAGTACTGAGTTGAGACCTGCATTAAGAGTGGTGATAATGACCTTTCTGCAGTGAGAATTGCACCAAAGGGATCAATAAAAACTGTACTTATACTCGCAGAACATCTGTGATGTTCACAGAAAGTTAATTAAGGAAATTCTTACCTCACCATTAAAAATGAGCTCGAGACTCGGACCTTTCAGGGATTCACCTAGTCATGTATAAGTACACTTACCTGCAAAATCCAGTCCAGTGTCAACTATGGGAGAGACATAATTTAACAATGAAATTAAAAGGTTGAAAAATTGAGTAAACCTTGTTATTTTCCATCTTATTTATGATAACTGTATTTCCCTCGAAATCAGCTTATCTTAAGCTTCACTTTTAAATTGAATAAACTGTAGTAATATAGACAGCCCTGTCACTTAAAAATTATGTTCTCATGCAAACTAAACTTCATTCTATTTTATCATAAATTTTTTTCACGTTAAACTTCATTTTCCCTTTCTACTTGCTTTTTCTAATTAAAAAATATTTTTTTAAAATTTCAAAAAATATACAGTGAGGAGCAGTTCTCTAGGTGAAAATGCCTTGTTGATGCCAGAGGTCTGAGGAGAATGGCCAAGAATGTGAAAACGTAAAGCAGATGGGCTACAGCAGCAGAAGACCAGGTGCTGCTCCTGTCAGCAAAGAGCAGGAAACTGAGGCTACATTTCACACAGGATCACTAAAAGCAAAAACCAATCAAAAAAGTAGAAGATTGGAAAAACATTGCCTGGTCTAATGAGTCTCAATTTCTCCTGGGACATTCAGATGGTAGGGCCAGAATTTAGCATAAACAACATGAAAACATGGATTCATCCTGCCTTGCAGCAATGATTCAGGCTGCTGCTGCTGGTGGTGGTGTAATATTGTGAGGGATATTTTCCTGGCACACTTTATACCAACTGAGCACTGTTTAAATGCCACAGCCTGCGTGGAAGCTGGCTGCTTCCAGTGGGATGTCAAAAAGTCAAATCATCTCAAGCTGGTCTCTTGAACATGACAATAGGTTCATTGCACACAAATGGCCTCCAGAGTCACCAGATCTCAATCCAATAGAGCACCTTTGGGATGTGGTGGAACGGGAGATGGGAGCATTGTGGGCAAGCAGCTGACAAATCTGCAGCACCTGTGCGATGCTATCATGTTAATATTGACCAAAATCTCTGAGGAACCTTGTTGAATCTATGCCATGAAAAATGAAGGCAGTTCTGAAGGCAAAAAGGGGCCCAACTGGGCTCTAGGTAGGTGTACCCAGTGACGCAAAAAGTGGGTATGCACTATATGCAATGCATAGGGGCGCCCCACAAGAGGAGGGGGCGCCAAAGCGATGCGGGAAAATTATTTTTCTAGTCGGCATTTTCTGTATTTAACAGATGTGCATATGATATGATCAATAACAGAGGCACTGATTAGGCGCCCCTG